>PVKP010029167.1:0-29298 GCA_004027715.1 Plecturocebus donacophilus
CACAGGTTTAAATAAAATATTGGTTGGCTGCTTATTTGTTATTTTCATCCCCTATTCCTTCCTGTCTCCATTGTTAAGCACAATTATTGGCATAAAAGAGGTTTTTAATACCCATTTTTAGACTGTATTCTAGCCTGGGCAATAAAACAAGAATCCCATTCTCTCTCCCTCTTTCTCTTCCTCTCTCTTTCTCTCTTTCGTTCTTTTTTCTTTCTTTTACTGTTTCTTTCTCTCTCCTTTTCTAAAATCTCTTCCTCTTTCTTTCTCTCTTTCATTCTTTTTTTCTTCCTTTTGCTGTTTCTTTCTTTCTCCTTTTCTCTCTTTTTCTAAAATCTCTTCCTCTTTCTTTCTCTCTTTTATGCTTTTTATTCTAAAAAAAAAAAAAAAAAAAAAAAGAAGTGAGTAGTAGTGAGTTCAAGGTTATTAAGCTCAATACTGCATCCTCTCTGTGTGGTCAGTTAAGTGTGGGTTCCTGTGTTTTGAGTGTTGGTTTGACTGAGGATAGCATGAACAAGGATCAGCCTATGAGCATGGATGTTCTGGAACATTTTTACTTCAAGGAGTAGAAGGAGGAGAAATGAAGGCTCTGACAGTTAACGCCTTTGGCCAGAGTTTGCAAGACAGGCAGTCTATGTGCTAAATGAATTTGGCCCCACATACAATTTATTTGTTCGGGTCAAGTTTCAAAAGTCAACATAGACAGGTGGGCATTGTGATTGTTCCTAGTGCAAGTGTAGTTTCTGTATCATGCAAGTTGAAGACCTGTTTTCATTAGGAATTTCACACGTTTATGATACCTGGTTGGTCCCTGTGAGTCTTTGTGTTTGTGACACTTGCTGGTATATGGTCACAGTATAATGATGTATGTATAAGTTCAGAAGCAGCATAGAGGAGGTGGTGATTAATCTGGGTGGGGCATAGGACCATAAAAGGCTTAGTTGAGAGGCTGTGACTGGAAAGATGAGTAGGTATTTGGCAGGCATAGAATTTGCACAAGGGGGGATATTCCAGGAAAAGCCAAGTACATATGCAAAGACAGTAGTGTGGATCAGCATTATACATTAGGGGATTTCCGAGTAGATCCAAAGTGCTGCCTTCTCTGTGCTGCTTCTGAACTTAACAAGCAAGATGGGTGATAGCCTAAGCCAGAAGTACCTGAAGGACTCAGTTTGCTATGCATGAAGAGACTGGGCTTGGGGCAATGGGGAACCATAGGAGTGTTTAAAACAGATCATTGCCATACTAGCTTTCTGTTTTAGGAAGATTATTCTCCATACATCCAAGAGAAATAGTTGCAGGTAGAAGGGACTAGAATATATATTATAATAATATATATAATATTAATATATATAAATATATAAAATATAATTTATAATATATTATTATATATATTGTGGATATCATGAACAAGGATCAGACTATGAGCACATATAAGTAAATATATATATATATATATATATATTTTTTTTTTTTTTTTTTTTTTTTTTTGAGATGGAGACTTGCTCTGTCGCCTAGGCTGGAGTCCAGTGGCACCATCATGGCTCACTCTAATCTCTGCCTCCAGGGTTCAAGGGATTCTCTTGTCTCAGCTCCCTGAGTAATTGAGAACATAGGCGTATGCCACCACATCTGACTAATTTTTGTATTTTTAATAAAGACAGGGTTTCACCATATTGGCCAGACTAGTCTCGAACTCCTGACCTTAGGTGATCCGCCTGCCTTGGCCTCCCAAAGTGCTGAGATTACAGGCGTGAGCCACTGTGCCTGGCCTAGAATATATATATTTTTAAAAGTTATTTATGAAAACATCTTTTTTTCCTATAAGTAGTTTTCCCAAGTGAACCCAAGTGTAAGAATTATTTCCTATTCTCAAAAAAGAAATACAGGCATAAAATTAAAAGCAAGATTTGGAAAAGAATAGAAAGGTGAAATACTGTTTCTCTGAAATCATTTTTGTTTACAGAAATGGTACTTGTGTTTGGCATCACAGAAAAATTTAGCTAATTGAAAAAATTACCCGTAATTACATTATCGAGAGAGATCTATGACGTATCATTCTAGGTAACAGTTGCTGTGTTTTTTCTCTCTCTCTCTCTCTTTTTTTTTGAGATGGAGTCTCACTCTTGTTGCCCAGGCTGGAGTACAATGGCACAGTCGGCTCACCACAACCTCTGCCTCCTGGGTTCAAGTGATCCTCCTGCCTCAGCCTCCTGAGTAGCTGGGTTTACAGGCATATGCCACCACGCCCGGCCAGTTTATGCCCAGTCAATTTATGCCTGGCCAATTTTTGTATTTTTAGAAGAGACAGTGTTTCTCCATGTTTGTCATGTTGGTCTTGAACTCTCAACCTTAGGTAATCTGCCTACCTTGGCCTCCCAAAGTTCTGGGATTACAGGCATGAGCCACTGCGCCCAGCACTATTGCTGTTTTTTAATCCAAAATTCAATAGTGTTAAGCAATAATTTATTATCTTTCACTGTACTGGAATGAAAGGTCAGGCATTGAAGAAGGGCTCAGTTGACACCACTCAGGGTGGAAGGTTAGAAGGGTCCCTGATTATCACTTTCCTTGTGGACTCCACTGAAATAACGAGGAGGACAGCAGGGTATGAATTTTTTACACCCTTTATTTGCATCTACTGAGATGATTATGTGTTTTAAAAACTATATTAATGTACCTTGTATGTGTCAAAACATCACTATGTACCCCACGAATATGTACAATCATAATTTTTCAGTTAAAATTATTTTTGATTGCCAAATCATAATTGAATGCATTTATAGGTACAATATGATATTTTGATATGTGTATACAGTGTGTGGTTAAATCAAGCTAATTAACATATCCATCACCTTACTGACCTATATCATTTTTAATGGTGAGACGTTCGAAATTTACTCTTAGCTATTTTGAAATATACAGTACATTATTTTTGACTGTAGTCACTCCGCTGTGAGTAGAGTCAGAACCTATTCCTCTTGTCTGTCTGAAACTTTGTACCCTTTGATCAACAACTCCTTCTCCACCCCGCTGTTCTTTCATCCCTTGCCCCAGCCTCTGGTGACCATCATTCTACCTCTACTTCTTGGGTTCAACTGTTTAAGATTCTACCTATAAGTTGAGATTGTACAGTACTGGGACATCTTAAGAGAGACAATTAGGGCTTGAGTTAAGGCAGTAACAGGGGGTTTGGAGGGAAGAAGGTAGATATGAAAGACATTTAGGCAGAAGACTTGATGTAACTTGGCTGTTGAATAGACATGGTGGATGAGGGAGAGTGAGGAGTGAGAGTGAATGGATAACAATGCCGTTGAATAAGACGAAGTAGGAGAGAGTAACAAGGACATGGGAAGTGTATTTATATTAGATTGCCAGGGCTGCCATAACCCACGGGCTGGGTGGTTTAAACAACAAAAATGTATTTTCTCACGATTCTGGAGGCTGGAAGTCTTAGAGAATCGTGAGGACTGCTTTCTTCCGAGACCTCTCTCCTTGCCTTGTAGGTGATCGTCTCCTCCCGTGTCTTCATGTGGTTTTTCCTCCGTACCTGCCTGTGTCCAACTTTCCTCCTCTTAGAAGGACACTAGTCATACTGGATTAGGATCCACTCTAATGACTTTATTTTAACTTACTTAATTACCTCTTTATTGACCCTGGCTCCAAATGTGGTCACATTCTGAGTTACTGAGAGTTAGGACTCAACATATGAATTTCTGGGGGTGGTTGGGGGACACAGTTTAACCTAGAACAGGAAGGCTGAGGAGTTTGATACATGTTGAATTTGCAAACCCTATGGTGTATGTAGGGGGATGGTGGTGGTTCTATAATGCATTTAGATATGTGATAACACAGCCCAGAAAAGAATCCAGATTTGGTATTTAAAACCATGGACATGGATAAAATTGTCTTTGCCAGTAAAACCCAACCTTGGCTTATTTTAAGAATACCTGGGGGAGCTTTTGAAACATACCATGTGCAGGGGGTTCACTTCAGGTCATGCCTCAGGCCAGGGTGGCCACCTGGTCATTCTAATGTGCATCCAAGCTTGAGAGGATGGGTCTAGGTTAAGAGTAGAGAAGAGATCTGAAAGAATGGCCCTGATTATTCAAGTGATAGTTGATGAGAGAGAGAAGGAAGGGAAGGCTGGAGGTTTGCGGGGCTTCTTGCCTGATGTCCATCGACTTCTCCATGATGGATGTGCAAACTGGGGAGTTTCTTTGAGGCAATTTAAGGCTTAGAAGAGGTGCTGAGATAAATGGTAGCATTAATGGCTTCTATTCGTGGACTCATCTGAGACTAGAATGCATTAATAGTGACAGCTTTACCTTGTCCTTAAGTTTTCCCCTTGAGGCTTTTGGAGCCTGTGAATGGGAACAGAACAGGCAGTTTGCAGTTTAATCATGTTAAAGGGCAGATTGGCAGAAAGGAGCATGGGAGGTAGCAGGCTGGTGTGAGGGGAGCCTAGAGGGCTGACCATGGTATTTAGGCTGGGCATTGTGAGAACTGACCTTGATAGGGCTGGTGAACAGGAAAGAATGGAGAGAGCAGGAGGCTGGCTGTTTTGGCGGGCTGAAATAGTGTGTGTGAGCGCAAACAGCTGCACAGATGCACAGTTTCAGCTGTAAAGGGGGATTTTGAAGTGTCGCAGGAAATTCTGAGTGATGAGGGGCTAAATGGTATAGTCAGTTCAGAAACTAACTTGACAGATCCGACTGTTGGGTGTGATGAAATTGCCCTTGATGATGACTTGCCTGATCATTGAGTTGTTTGCAAGAGGGAATGAAGGTTGGGGAGATTTACTAGATAACCTTTAAGGTTTCTTCCAACCTCAGAATTTAACAAAATGTCATTGAGTCATGGCTCCCTGATCTCCCTTTTTTTTTTCTTTTTCTTTTTGGAATCAGAAGAACAGAGCAATCTGGAAAATGCCATCTAACAATCCCATTTTTATTGATTCCATTGTAATTGTAAATGTTTGACAGCTTATAGCCTCTTTAAATGCCTTTGGAATCCATTAACGCTTGTTTCATAGAGTTCACGCAGGGTAAAGCGGTACTTTGGTCGGAACATGCTTTGCTGAATGTCACTGATTTGTCTCCACCAAACAGCTGGCTTCTGAGGCTTATAATGGGCAATTAGGACAGGAAGGAGTTACTTAAGTTCTTTTTAAGGTAACATTAATTGGATTCATCTTTTACCACATGGTGAGGGTCATGGTTATTACATTTACCATTTCGGGTTTGGTGTTTAACCTCTTTATTGTGGATTGGTTGGTGTGGACATTTTCAGTTTTAGTTTTGTGGTAGGATGTTTTGTCTGTAGTTTGCATGTGTATTTAGAGCTGGAATGAAGTGTACTTTTTAAAACTAGGACCCCAACAGCAAAAAGAATTGTACAAGCACTTTTTGGCCTTCATCATTAGAATGTCTTCTTGTTCAATGAGGAAATAAATCTGATTCTCATCTTGGAATTAAAAAAAATCCTTGAATGTGTTTTTTGTTGTTCTTGTTACAGCAAATGCAGATATTGGTGACTTTCATCATGAGTTTGCTCGTTTAGGGTAGAATGTTTTCTAAATCACATAAAGCTTAATATTAACAGAAGAACATTTGAAAATTAAAGTTGTGAGAGTGAAATTCTAGACCTTTCACAAAGTTGTAGGCTGAACTCAGCTGGTCTGCCCTGACCAGATACAGGAATCTCCTGTTATTATTACTTGAGATTTTCCTTCCTTCTTCCTCTCCTCTCTTTTGGCATATTTCGATTGAAGAGTTTAGTAGTTTTTTGCCACCAACCTCAAAGGATCAAGTGTGAATGAGTAATTGCTTTATTTTAGGCTCTTTATTATGCCCCATCAACCCCATTTAAAACTCTGTCTCATCCTCCTACCACATCCCAGATATTGTTCTCTTTTTTAGGGGACAAGCTTGGACTGGAACTGAAAGATGTGATTACGAAGGTCTCATTCTAATCCCAGCTTTACCATCAACTGAGACCAATCCAGATTTACTTCCGCTTTTGTGGACTGCCAAGATACTGAGAGAGACAGAGAGAGAGAGAGAGAGAGAGAGAGAGAGAGAGAGAGAGAGAGAGTGTGTGTGTGTGTGTGTGTGTGTGTGTGTTTGTGTTTGTGTTTGTTAAAGCGATAACAATTTGGCCAGCATGGAGTAAGGCTTTCTCACTGTTTACTGTCATCAGAAATGCCAGAGGTGTGTATTTAAATGCAGAGTTTTCAGCCTGCTTACAGAGTTTATGATTCAGACAATTTGAGAAGGATCCAGAACTCTGCTTTTTTTTTTTTTTTGAGACAGGGTTTTGCTCTGTTGTCCAGGCTGCAGTGCAGTGGCATGATAACTACTCACTGCAGCCTTGACCACCAAGGCTCAAGCAATTCTTTCACCTCAGCTACCTGAGTAGCTGGGACACAGGTGTGCATTACCCTGCCTGGCTAATTTTTAAATTTTTTTGTAGAGATAAGGTTTCGCTATGTTGTCCATGCTGGTCTTGAATACCTGGGCTCAAGTGATCCTTCCGCCTTGGCCTCCCAAAATGTTGGGATTATAGGCATGAACCACTGAGCCTAGCCAAGAGTCTGCATTTTTAACAGACAACTGGTGGGCTGTATATTCTTTGAGAAACAGTGGATTTGGAATTTCAATTTTTATTATTTTCCATCTCATGGTAGCAGCGTTTTTCAAAGTTGGACCTTTGAAATGGCTGTTTTATCAAACTGTAAACATTTTTTTTTTTATTATAATGTGCTCTCCAAACACCTCACATCCAAACATAAGAGCAAGTGGGTTTCATCATATTCTAGACTGGTCAGAACCAGCCAGCAAGGGTACCATATTGTGTTTTAGGTGTCATCCATGAAGGATAGAATAAATCAGCTGTAGTGTTCTCAGTGAAAAGTGGAAATAAGTTGTAAAGATCTACAGAATAGAATTATGAGACAGAGGAAAGAAAAAAATAGACAATCTGATCTCTATCTTCATCAGCCTGATAAGCTTTGAAGTGTTTGAAAAATGGGGTTCAGTTTGGTTACAAAAGAGTAGCTGGGTCCCAAAGTTGGGTTTTTCAGTCAGGATAATCTGAACTACATTTGAGAGAGAATTTCTAGCAAACTGCCTGTCCAAAGACCTCACTGCTGGCCTTGGAAGGTAGTGAGCTTCCCGTTATTGGAAGTGTTCCAGCAGACATCGTAGTGAATAGATTCTGCAGTGACTAAAGCATTGGATAAGATGTAGAACTAGATGACCTCAGAAGTTTTCTTCTGATCATGAGATGCTATAAAATTTATGAACAACATACTTAAAATAGTTTTAGGATACTCTACAAGAATTCAAGGCTGAAATAAGACTAGTTAAACTATAGTCAGTCAATTGATTATTAAAACCAAGAGCAGACTTAGACCCACTACACACACTTATGCCCACAAATGATAAATGCCAGGATAGTTTGGACTGCCTTTGAAGTTTATTATTTGCAGGTGTAGAAGCTCTTAAGCTTTAGTTTGTAGTGTTTCTAAAAGTGAAGCATTCTCTTGAACTGTTTTTGATGATTTGATGTTTATACATCGTGTCTGCTGTGAATTTAGAAAGCACTGCAGAATCACCTTTTCAAAGATCAGAGGAACGTGGGATAGAATAAATTAAGTTTTTGGCTGATATTTGGTATTCTTGTTTAGGGATCTGTTTTCAGGGATCTGTTTCTGGAAGGAGAAGGGAAGTCATGACATTTTATGTGAACTCAACTAGGCAATGTGAGGTTTTCCTATCATTAGCTAATGATACACATTTAAAGTCACATGGAAGTGTGTTGCCTGTGATCTGATTTTTTATTCCTGAATAAATTAGCGATTAAAATCTGTGGTTTCCAGTTCAAGGGTAGTATACCCAAAAGATTTGTCAGATGTGGGTTTTTATGTCATTAAGAAAAGTTAATAACACTAGCAACAGCTAAGCATTATTGGCTTTTCTCTTTTCTTGGTTGCACTGGTCTTTTTTCCTTACCTTGAAAGTCCGTGGTAAATGTTGACTTTTTGCCTCTAATTCGCCTCAGTGATTGTACATTTTAACATGTTTTAAGGTAGGTGGTTTTAGCCCCTACCTTATTTTCCTGATCCTCATGCTTCCACTGCTCTGGTTCCCAAGAATCAAAATTAAGGCCAGATGTGTGTCAACATCAAGAAACTCTGACTGGCTCTCTTGTTCTCCCCTTCCCCAGATATTAATGCAAGAAGGGAACTGGGACACCAGGGGCAGCCACTGTTAACATTCTCCTATAATTTCTGCCTGTTAGTCCTCTGCAAGACGTTTATGAGATCTGCGTGTGTTTTTGCTCTGTGCTTTAAAATTTTAACATTGAAAGGCAGTGCTTTCCCATAACATTGTAAGTCACTGAAAACATTGTATATAAATATATAGATATATTGCATATTCACTTTCAATTTTAAAATGAGATTTTCTTTCACAAAGTTTTATACACAATTCTAAGGCCAACTGACCTATCTGTGTATCCACATGTGCATATACATGTATATATCTTTTCCTAATTGTGAAATAAGAAATGAAAATATATAAAATAAAAACTATGTAAACAACAAAAACAAATGGGAATTTGCAAAATATAAAAATTATAAATCATAGTAACTTAGCATCCGTAATAAAACCTCTATTAATGTTTTTAAGTACCAAGTCTTTTCCCCTCCATATTTGGACACATAATTTATTCAATTATTGATTAGAAGCTATAGGTAAAAATCACCCAAATCATGAAATTCTCACAAACTAGAAATAGTAGTTATAAACAGTTTTGGTATATGTCCCTTCACACACACACACACACACACACACACACACACACACACAGACACACACACACCCACACACCCACACACCCAGTGTTATTTTCTGTTAATTTTTAAATAACTTTTTTTACTATAAAAGTGATTCATATATAATTCAGAACCCTGAAAAATATGAAAATATAAATAAGAAATGGACTGAAATATTTCCACTCAAATATAAACTAAACATTTTTACCATTTCTTCCAAATATGTACATTTATATCTGTAAACCCCACACTTGTCAAAAAATAAAAATGACACAAGTATATATTGCTTTGTGGCTTTTTAAAAAAATATTTAGCAATCTATCAAATATTTTTCTGTCAATAAATGCTCGATAAAATTTGTTTTGGTATGAATTTTAAAAAATCTCATTCCTATTTCTAAACAACACTTTGAGATTTCTCCTCTGTGCTTCTGTGTAATTTGTTTGTAGTGATGGTCCAGTTTACTAATTATCTCTTCAGTTGCACTTAATCAGATGTATTACTCACCTGCTGAATTTCTAATTTGAAATACTGTATTTTTTTATTTCTAGGAATACTGTTTCTATTTTTATTTTAGGAACCCTGTTTACATCTTCTTAAAAGTTGTATGGTCATTTTTAATATATTATCTTTTAATATACCCTCTTTTATTTTTAAACCTGTTACACGTTTTTATTTTATCATCTGCATTTGAAATTTCAGTATCTGTAGACTTTGTGGATCTATTTCTGCTATTTCTTCTTTTTGATGATACTTGTAAGTGTTGTCTTGTTTCTGTATGTGCTTTATGATCCCACCCCACTCCCCACTCCCCCAGTGTAAGCTCATGTTTCTAGGAACCTTTTCTCTGGGAATTCTTTGAGAGCTTAAGGTAAATCAGTTCAGAAATAATTTGTATTTTCTTCTATTTGATGCATTAAAGGCATGCTCAACCCATGTTCACATCAGATTGAATTATCAGCCAGAGGTTTTTGGGTGGCGAAACCAGCAGTATGAATTCAGGTCATCCCCAGTTTATTAAGAGCAAATGTCTGGTTATAAATTCTCAAGGCGACTCTTTACTACCTAGATCCATGTGTGAGACAGTCACATTTTCTGACCCTCTCCCTGTGTGACATGGGTCAGTATTTTTTCTATTAGTTCAGCTGTTAAGGGTAAGATGTCCCAGCTTTTTGCAGAGGTCTTTGATTTGACTTCTATTTTTCGCTTGATCTCTGCTTTTAAAAGGCAAAACTCAAAGTCACCTGGGATTATTGGGATATAACCGACTGACAGACTCCATAGTTTTGTTTTCTTTTCCCAGTTGACTTCTTGACTTATTTTTGCTTCTTGGGAGATTTGTGACTTTTGCCAACTTGGGTGAGCATTTGCGGAGGTCGAGGTGTGTGCTTGTGTATGCCTACACAAATAGCAGTTTTACATGTTTTTGTGCTAGAAGAGTTTTCACTGTATTTTGTTCCCAGTATTCTGGGAAAATAAGTTTACCGTGTGACTTTTAAAATAGGACTTATTTTGTCCTTCAAATATGTTGTTATTTACTTAATAACTTTTTTTTTGAGACATAGTCTTGTTCTGTTGCCCAGGTTGGAGTACAGTGGCACAATCTCAGCTCACTGCAGCCTCCACCTCCTGGATTCAAGTGATTCTCCTGACTCAGCCTCCCGAGTAGCTGGTATTGCAGGTATCCACCATCACACCCAGTTAATTTTTGTATTTTTATTAGAGTTGGGCTTTCACTATGTTGGCCAGGCTGGTCTTGAACTCCCGACCTCAGGTGATCTGCCTGCCTTGGCCTCCCAAAGGGCTGGGATTACAAGTGTGAGCCATTGCACTCGGCCTCTTAATATCACTTCTTGAAACCTTGAAGTTGCCTTCAGTTTCACTATTAGGGTTTTGTAATGATTGTCCTAAATAGGTAAGTTTGTACAGATTGCTGATTTTGTTCCCATGATAAACATCTTGAAGTATAATTGCTAGGTCATAGGGTATGTTTTTCTGACTTTTGATACATATTGCCAGAATCATTCTGCAGGGACAGAATGTGATTGTTCCATACTGAAACCCCTGATCACAGTGCTCCAAAGTGCAGCAACATCATTAACCTGAATATTAGAAATTTAGAAAAATTATCAATGTGTTGGGACAATGGCATTTTATTTTTAAAATTAGATTTATTTAGTCACTTGAATTAGGTACAATTTTTTCTTATGCTCATTGATCGTTTGTATTATTTCTCATAAATTTCCTGCATATGTCAATTATTTTTTTATTAGGATGTTCATATAAAAGTCTACTTGTTTATATATGTAAAACATATAATTGCCATTTTTAAAACTTTAAGAATGTTAACAGTTTATCATGTGATATAAAGGATTTTTCACATATACTTTTTTTAATATAATGAGGCTTTAAATGTTTAGGTAGTGTATTAGGCCATTTTTGCATTGCTGTAAAGAAAGATCTGAGACTGGGTAATTTTTTTAAAAAAGTTTAATTGGCTCACAATTCTGCGGACTGTACAGGAAGCATGGTTCTGGCATCTCGGCTTCTGGGGAGGCCTCACAAAATTTACAGTCATGGCAGAAGTTGAAAGAGGAGGAGGCATTTCACATGGTGAAAACAGGAGCAAGCAAGCACCAGTGAGGTGGGCAGGGGGCGGAGAGAAGGAGTGAGTTAGTTGGGGAGAGGTGCCACATACTTTTAAATGACCATATCTTGAGAGAACTCAGATCACTGATCACCAAGAAGATGGTCTAGAACCATTCATGAGGGATTTGTCCCCAAGATCCAGACATCTCCCATCAGGCCTCATCTATAGCACTGGGGATTACATTTCAGTTTGAGATTTGGGTGGAGACAAATATCCAAACTATTTTAGATAATTACCTTTATCTGTCTTTTCTTTGGCATTATGCTAAAATAACCTCCTCTTAATCTGGGATTGTATAATCATTCCACTCTGTTTTCTTCTAGATCTCTTAAGGCTTTATTTTTCATACTTAATTCTAATGTGTAAAAATGTGTTTATGTGCTATAAAGATTTATCTTATACCTTATTCCCCTGTGAATTTATTTGAGTTGGCTTGCCTGTGTACCTATTTGGAGGTGTGATTTGGATCAAGCCAAATTATTTGGAAAATTTTTTTTGTGTGTTGAGTCTGTTAACTTTTGAATATGGAATTGCCATGGCATGGAATTGGTAATATAGATGTTTGCATAGGCAATGGTGAACTCCAAATTCATGATGGAAAAGGCAGTTGAGTGTGTTAAGGAAGAAGGAATAAGTTAAAGGATGTGCTAAGATAGAAGGTTAATTATAGTGCTTAACCTTTAGAGGATCATTTCCCAACATTTTGTGTATGTTTCTTTTTCTTCCTAATGGCCATTGGGAATGGAATGTGTGAGATTGACTAGGAAGGCTCTTGCATCATCAGGGTTTGAGAAATCTGGGAAGATTATGTTATCAGCATTTTGTGTCTTGCGTACAGCCTTTTGCATGCATGCATGAATGAAGGAAATCACTGGACAGGAAAAAGTTGTGTTAGAATACTTGTGCTTTTGGGCAAACCAGTTCTTCAGTTAATTTTTCATTCTAGTGGCTGTATGCCTTCATTAATTTCTCCTTTTCTTGTTCAGTAAGCCTTTACTGAGCACTGTCTGTATTACCAGACACACTGAGCATTGGAATAATGAAGTAATTATAGTGCTGGCTTTATCCTCAGGAAGCTCAAAGTCCAGCAGTTACCTCATAAAACTGAACAGGGTTTAGTATGATGAATGTTATGACCTATGTGCAAGGTACAGAGGTGATGGCATATAGCAGAGCACACCAACACACTGCTGATGATGTGTGTGTGGCAGTGATTAAGAAGGAGACTCTTGAGACATCAGCTGGATACTGGAAGATTGAAAGATAAAGGGGAGTTTACCTTGTGGATAGGCAGTGGAAGGCAATTGTGAAATTGTGAAAGCATGATATGGAAGGCATGAAGTAATACGGTGTTTTCTAGGAACTCCAGGTAGTTTTGTTAGTAAATAATGCAAGACTTGCTAGTGGATGAGGCAGAGGCTGGATCAGGGAGGTCTGGTGGAGTGTACAAAGGAATCTGAAGTTTGCTTCCTCCCTCCCAGTTCTTTTTACAGTGCTGGGATTACAGGCATGATCTGCCATGCCCGGCCCACTTCCCTCCCAATTCTTAACAATTGAAAGGGTTTCCACAGTTTTGTTAGATCATTGCAAGAGATTACATTGGAGAAAGACAGAGAGGTGAAATGAGATTAGAGATAGAGACTTTTGCAGTTGTCCAGGGGAGGTAGCTTGAACAAAGCAAGTGACAGCGGGGGCTGAAGGAGAAAGATTTTTTTTTGACTCTGACGCCCAGGCTGGAGTACAGTGTCGTGATAACAGCTCACTGCAGCTTTGACCTCCTGGGCTCAAGCAATCCTTCTGTTTCAGCCTTTAGAGTACCTGGGACCACAGGCACATGCCATCACACCTGGCTATTTTTTAAAAAATTATTTTATTTTTTGTTTTTTATAGAGATGGAGTGTCACTTTGTTGCCTAGGCTGGTCTCAACTTCATGGGCTCAAGTGATCCTCCCACTTCACCCTCCCAAAGTGCTGAGATTACAGGCATGAGCCACCATGCCCAGCCAAGAATGGATTTGAATCTATTAAGTTGGAATGTTGGACTGTGTTCTGGAATGGGAATGCATACTTAAGCATCACCAGCCTGTAAGTGTCTGTGGAATTTATTGGTATGGTTACAATGGCCTAAGGAGAATAAGCAGAAGTAGAAGAGGAAAGGGCTGAGTACAGAGCTTGGGGGTAAGCCAACATTTCCTAGTCATCAGAGGAAGAGGGTCCTGCAAAGATGCTTGAGAAAAGTCTATCACAACGTTGGATAAGAATCAAGGGAGCATGGTGGAGTGAGTAGGGTAAGATTAAAAAGTGATTAATGATGCAAAATGCCAACAAAGGGTCAAATAAGGTAAGTACAGAGAAAGATCATTTTTAGAGGACAGTGATCTTAAGGTTTGAGTTGGGGTGGAGGAAGCCATGGTTCATCATGTAAAAATGTAAAAGCAATAAGCACAGTTTCTTCAGTGTCCTGGGCCTTGAAAAGGGAGAACTGGGGAGGGGGGTGGGAGAGAAGGAAGAAAAAGAAGTTGGGGTCAAGGGAGTACTTTTTCTTTTTTGAATAGGAAATTTAGCATGTGTATATTCTGAGGACTGGGAACTGAGGAGAGAACAAAACTGAAGCCACAGAAGAGAGAATAACTGAGTGACGTAAACTGCAGTTCAAAACAAGATGTGGCCAGCTGAAGACTAGGATGAATGGGAGAGATGTCTTGCAGTCACTGTTAGCCAAAATTGGTGATGGTGACTATCACTGGAGGATCAAGACCTGTATTTCACAAATGTTTTTGTGCACAGAGAACAGGGCAGCCAGGTACGGGTGAAGGATGGAGACTTGATGATGCCCTCATGGATTGATTAGTTTTTCTTAAGTCTGAGGGGTGCTCAGTTGGGGGATGAACTTTTTTGAAATAGTTAATGTGACTTTGACACTAGAAGCAGTATGAATATTACGTGTCAGTTGGAATACTGGTCCAAGACATATGTGAATACATTTAGTTATTTTTGAGTTATGAATTCTTAGCCTGATTATTGTTACCGTTACATTTCTGTTTTTGTGAGCCATATAAATCTGAGATACAGCTGGAGGTTTGGGGGAATAATTCCTAGGCTATGTGGCTGCAGTGTCTCTCCTTAACTCCCACAGAGAATGGTTTGGGTTTCATGGTCCAGCTCTGTGGGATGGTAGAGGAGGAAGCTCCTGACCTGGCCACACTGCATTGGCTCCTGGGTGACTGCCATTTCTGTGATTACAGCCACCACTTTTTAGTCCCTGAACCCCAAATAATAGGTCACCTTATGTATCGTGTCCTCCCTTCCCCAAAGAGAAGGAGATTTTTCTTCCAAATAAACTCTTTAGGGTAACCTCAGGGATGCCTATGTGTTTGTAACTCTTTTAGCACTCAAGATAGCCCTTTCTCTTTGGTTTGTGGTTCACTCTATTAAGCAAATTACATTCATTGTCTCCAGAGAATGGGTTCTAAGTAGATTTGTGTGCCACCCTGCTGGTCTCACTCTTGCCAGCTTTTACTTGAGATTTGAGGGTGCATGTGTTGGCTCTGTTTTACTCTGGAGTGTTCTAGTTTGCCTACTAAACTCCAGGGATAGGGATAGCCATAATCCTTCCTTCTCAGTTTGGGATTGAATCTCTGTGATTTAAATACTTTACTTTATATAACACTTAGGCTTTTCAGCTGATTAATAACAGCTACGCAGGAGCATTCAATTCCAGAGGCATTTTTAATGTAATCATTGATAAAATACAAACTATCATAATAAAACTATTTAATTTACAATTGATTGCACACGATCAGGGGATTCCCATTTCAAATGGGCTCCTGATGATCTGCCTGGATTCCCAGAATGTCTCGTCTGGGCATACAAATTAGGTTTCTTGTAACCAACGCTTCATATTTTATTTTTATTTTTTGTAGAGATGGGGTCTTGCCATGTTGACCAGGCTGGTCTCAAACTCGTGACCTCAAGCGATGTTCCTGTCTCAGGCTCACGAAGTGCTGGGATTACAGATGTGAGCCACCATGACTGGCCCCCTTCATATTTTAAAGAGAAGTTACATCTACTGTGCTTTAGACTCTTGTTGGACACATCTTTCTAGAGCAAAGCCCTATATTCCTCTTTTACTGAAAGCTGTAATTGCTTTGTTGCATAAGTCTTAGCAGAAAAAATTCTATTTCTATAGGATTAGGTCCCCTGGTTTATTCTAATTTCAATTAGTAATAAGAGAATACTTACCTATTTAGCTCTCAAAAAGCAATGAATATTTAATGATAAGTTCAGAAATATGTTCCCACATTGAGGAATATTTCTGGTTTTGTATGATTAACTTTGACACCCATGAATAGTGTCTGGTAAAATTAAATGCTTGTTTTGCCTCAAGAGAGCTAGAATGCATATATATATATATATTACTGTGATTTACTGTTAAGTATGCAGATTGAGGTGGTTTAGAAGTTTAAAATTGGTTTCTCAAGGGAAATGTACAAGAAAAGTATGATAGATGAATATGTGATTATAACTCTATTCCTTTTTAAAGTAAATTAAACAGTTTTATTATGATAGTTTGTAGTTTATCAATGACTACATGAAAATTGCCTCTGGAATTGAATGTTCCTGCATAGTTGTTATTAATCAGCCGAAATGTGTAAGTGTTACATAAAGTAAAAAGAGCTGTAAACCAAGGAGAAAGTCCCAAGGCAGAACTTTTAAAAACCACTGTTATTTTCAGGTAAAATATTTAATTTCTAAAGAAGGTTAGCATATATCAAAAGCAAACTCTTTTTCTGCATAGGTTGGCTACACTTATATGAATTTTTATATGGAAGTTTCTATCCAGGGTATTTATTAGTCATTTTGGAAGTTTTTATCCAGGATATTTATTAGTCAGCATCTTATATGTTCTTTGAAAAGCTATATATATTATTTTTTAAAACAGAGTTCTAATTGAGCTTGTAATCTGTCTGCTGAATCAGGAAGTGGAAGGAAGCCAGTGGTTAGTTTTAGGTATAGAAGAGATCTTCCAGCGTGATCAACTTTTAACTTCTTGTTTCTGTATCATTTCAGGAAATATAGGCAGCTTTCCCTACATGAGATTGTTAGCACAGAATAACAGTAGAAAGGTTCAGAAGTGAAGGTAAAAGTAAATAAGAGACCAGCATGATGCTGGAGTTCCCCTAGGTCAGTCAAATCATGTTCAGGCCTTTAATCCATCTGGATGTTAGTTCTGTGTATGATGTGAAGTTGGAGTGTCTGACTATGTACATTTTTCCTTTTGCCTTAGAATCATTTTTTTCCCCAGTCCTTTTATGTCCCCACTGTAATGTCATGTGTATCATCTATGTAACACTGTTTTGAGACTCTGGGTACCTCTGAATGTCTAGTCTGGAACAATTGTCACATTACCTTCATTACATAGCTTTTTATATGCCTTACTCTTTGGTAGGGCAAGTCTTCTACTTCTCTTCTCTTAATTTGTCTTGGCTATTTTGGTCCTTAGCATTTCATTGGACATTTAGGAGCAGGTTTATTTGTAGACTTTGCTGGACTTTGAATTTTAATACTCATTTGGATTGCAAATAAGGACAGTTTTGACTCTTTCACTTATTGCATGTTTTTTATTCTTGTTTTATTGAATTAACTAGACTCTCTAGAACTGTGTTGAATAGTAGGAGTAATATTAAGATTCTTGTTATTCCTGATATTAAAGAAAATGCTTCTAATAAGAACCCTATTCCTTTTTGAGGAGTATTATTTAAAACAGCTCAGCATTTCCATGTGTTTGATTTTAGCATATTAAAAAATAGTAAACATGCAGTGAACAAAAGGGGTTATTATGAGCTTAGTTCAGTAACTCTCTTAATGTTTTTGTTGTTCTAGAGGCATTTAGTTAGATTTAATTCTGACTCCAAAATAACAGACCTCTCTGGAAGCTGTATTTTGTAGGCAGGAATAAGACTATTTCCATTTTAATTGAAAAGTGGTAAGGCTTCCTTCCACTTCATAATTTTTGTGGAAAGTATTCCAGCACTGTCCAACAGGTTTTTGCAATAATGGATATGTTGTATTTCTGTACTGTGCACCTAGGAGAGTAACTATAATGTTGGACAATGTGGGCCCAGACTTTGGAGTTGTAAACACACCCCATATACTAGCTGCATAGTTCCTGTCTGGTTTTAGAAGGCTTATTCTTTTGGGCAAGCACAGCTCACACTGGGGCACATGGCTCAGGAAGTGGTGCAGTCCTTGTTGGATTGCAGCCATGGTTCTCTTTTAGCCTGGTGCCTTTGTGCAAGTGAGCAGTTGGCACTATTGACAAGGGTGATCCCGGTGACTACCTCTGGATGCTCTGAACTCTGACTCCTGAAAGAGAAGAAAACCCTGGCTCCATGCCCCTAAGAAGTCTTCAAAGTGGAGCCCATTGTTTCCCGAGTCACAAGTCAATACTAAGAGATTTGGCTAGTGACAAGGAAATTTTTCATATTAGAATTCTTGTACCCAGCTCCTTTAGAACTAGAATACTGTTCTCCCATATTCAGGAGGCCATGAACCAACCAGTAGATTGTTTATTGTGCTTACTGATTTATGAAAAAACTTCTTTGTACAGAACTGCTGAAAGAGGTGAGAGAAAGGGAGAATAGTAGTGTCATGGACTGAAGATTATTGTGTCTCCCTGAAATTCGTATGTTGAAATCTCAGTCCCCAAGGTGATGGTATTAAGAGGTGATCGGGTCATGAGGCCTCTGCCCTCATGAATGGGATTAGAGGCCTTATACAAGAGATCCTAGGCCCGGTGTGTTGACTCCCACCTGTAATCCCAGCACTCTGGGAGACTGAGGCAGAAGAATTGCTTGAGCTCAGGAGTTCGAGACCAACCTGGGTAGCACAGCAAAACCCCATGTCTACTATTAATAACAATTTTAAAAAATCAACCTGGTGTGGTGGTGTTTGCTCATAGTTTCAGCTGCCTGGGAGGCTGAGGTGGGAGAATCACTTGGCCCTAGGAGTTTAAGGCTGTGGTGAGGTATGACTGTGCCACTCCAGCCTGGGTGACAGCAAGACCCTATCCTAACATGCTTTTAGGAGTTTCATTAAATGTGACTCTAGAAGAGCTCTCTAGCCCTGTTTCCACTTGTGAGGCTACAATGAGAAGATGGCAGATCACAACCCCGAAGAGAGCCCTCATCAGAGCCCATCTTTGTTGGCACCTTGGTCTTGGGCTTCCAGCCTTCAGATTTGTGAGAAAGAAATGTTTGTTGTTTAAGCCACCCAGTCTGTGGTAGCTTTGATAGCAGCCTGAACGGACTAAGGCTAAGACAAGTGGATAGCTGTCTGGTTGTTCTAGAAAGCAGGGCTGCACAGTGTGGGGAGGCTGCTGCTACTCATTCCTGCTCATTCCAGTGTTCTGGAAAATGAGGTAGGATGCGGGAAGTCTGAACCTTCTAATTTATTTCTAGCTGTTCTTTTTTAGCAAGCAAAGCATTCACTGGACACCAATTTCTTTTAATTCAGCTCCATCTGCACTATGCTTAATAGATACTACTCCCAGGTTCTTATAAAGGCTGGCTGTTATCTTGGTTTCAGAGCTATTTTGAGTTTTTGTCTTCATGTGTATTTTAACTGGAAATTGGGTGTGGACATATTGGGGAATTGTCATCTTTATTAAGAAGTCACTTTATGATCATTTGCAGGATTTATTAATTTTAACACAGCTTTTGATCTTAGTAAAATGTCTCTCAGTTGAGCTGACTGATCACAAAGATTTTAGACTTCACTGTTTCTTAAGAGGATTGATGCAGCCACCCAGAGAATAATGTAGTATATAGGAGTTATCTTTTGACAGATCAAATTCCATTTCCAAATGATATAAAACCCACCTGTGTCCACATCCATAAGCCTTCTTTTAAATCTATGATTTAATAACTTAAGAAATCTGTCTATGCATTAGATACTGCATTTCTGGTAGAGCTATGGTATGATCTTATGCTCATGAACAGAAAATGAATTTAAGAAGCCTCAGACCAGTTCTTTTGGCCAGTTCTTTTCTTTATGGAGAACTTGCTATTGACTTTGTCAAAACTAAATCTTGCTTTAGTGATACCCTCTAAAATTCAGATTCAGATGGATGACACTAAATAGCTTCATGCTACAGATCAAGTCATATAATATGGAGGTACATTTTGCAGTTTCCTTATTCTTGTAGACACTTGCTGGGATGAAGTTCTTCTCAAACTTAACATGCTCTTAGGAGTTTCATTAAACACATGTGTGTGTTTTTTTAATGTCAAAGATTTATAAATGGTAACCCTGCCCTCAGTTCTTTTTTCCACTGGTCCACGGTGTTTCAGTTACAGTCTTTATTAAATAATTCAAAAGTTCTCTCCTAAAAAAAACATTTCTGGCAGTCATTATAATTGACCAGGCGGAATGACCTTCAACTTGGATGAAAGCCCAATTTATTTTATTTTTGTAAATAAAATGCCAAATTTGCCTTTTTATGCCAGGTATTAAAAGCACTTAAAACTATTTCTAAGCAACAACACTGAACACTTCAGACACTTATCAGAGACTTTAGTCTTGAATTATATATTATTTTAAATTATTATTATTTCCAGTTTTACTAAAGGCCATGTGAGGCCACTGATTTATTGAATGGACAGTTTAGTGAGTGGTTCTTAAAGTGTGGACCCAAGACCAGCACCAGCATCACCTGGGGACTTGTTAGTGAATGCTCTTTCTTGGATCCACCCTAGAGCTTTTGAATAAGACATACATTTGGGTGGGGCTCATACATCTGTGTTTGGATAAGACCTCCAGTGAATCTGTATGCCACATACTACAGTTTGAGAACTATGGTTTGATATAGTACTTAACACACCTAGCTTTCAACCTAGACCCACTTTGGGTGCCTGTTAAAATATAGATTCTTGGTTCTCTCTCACATAGCAGCTTACTCATCAACTTTGGAGACGATGCAAGAATCAATGTTTCTATATTTTGCAGTAAAGCTTGCTCTGCTCACCTTGTATCATGTTAGATCACTTAATTGCAATACATTTAGAATATAATACATTTGTTCTAAAGCGATACGTCCAGGTATCTTTGAAGAACTCTGATTTAAGATAATGGCATGTAATCAGATATATGCTTCAGAATTAAGGAGACTTAAAAAAATACAGGTGTCTAGGCTCTACTAAATCAAAACCTGATTAAGTTTTGTTTAAGTCTGGTTTTGTTTTGTGTTTAAGTTTCATGGGTGCTATAACATCTAAGAACCATTTATTTTTATCTTCAGCTTTCATTGAGGGTTGATAGGAGAAGAAATAGCCATATTAATATTTTTGTATATTTTATACCATTTAATAACTCTTACTAGGATTTGGTAGAAGAAAGTAACATCTCTCTCTCTCTCTCAATAGTTAATATGCAACTCTTCGTTTTCCCTTTTGCTTTCGTTACCAGAGAGCTCAGAGTAAAATTTTGCACTCAGTTTTGAAATACGATTTCCCCTGCAAGTTTACTTTAATCCTCCAAATAAGTTTCAGATAGATTACAGAAGATTATAAAGACAAGAGTCATTGTTCTTTATAATCTTCTGTAATCTATCTGAAACTTATTTGGAGGTAGATAGGGCCCCCAAACTATGTAAATGATGGAATATCTGCCCTTTCCTTTGAAATGGGCTTCTTGTTTGGACTCTTTCCCAGCTTGGGGTCAGTGTCTTCTTTATATCTTCCTTCCTTTCATAGACACAATACAACTGTTGGTAGCCTGACTGTGAAAGAGTTAACGTTTCCCAATACCAGGCACTGACATAGGCAGTAGGAAAAATCTGGTTCATTTCATTTCAAAATACACCATACCACGAATAAGTACAAACAGCTGCAATTTGGGCTTGGGGCCAAAAGAAATCAGCGTGGTGCTATGAATTCCAGCTGAGACGAGTTCATGTAACTTGGATCAGAGATTAGTATCCTTAACGAAACCATCAGACCCAGAAGGAGAAGGGTCCTTGTTTGTCATTTCAGTTACCTCCACAGCTACCACCAAAAGAAACTGGGGTAGTTCTTTGGTGAGGTGGCCTTTTAGAAATCTAAAATTATCCCCTTGGAGCCACTTCTCTGCAATGGGTTGAGCACACCACATTTATCCCTTGCCCCCAGCACTACATTACTGTAAAATGGGGAAATCTGGGAATACAAAAGATTTAGAAACTTGCCACCTGCTCATTTTATCTCTATGACATGGCTTAAAACAACAATCATTGTAACCTCAGCCCTCTGGCACATTGCTTCCTTCTCAAGCCCCAGGAAATTCTTAGTCAGATAGAACCCACAGCCACCGAGTCTGGTTGTTTCTTCTTCTCCCAGATTTTTTAGGTAATATCGGTTTAGTAAAACTTAGTTTTTGTAAGTGGACTCCTTTTGTATCAGAATTCCTTTTCTTTCGAAAATATTTTTATATTTATTATTACTTTTTTAAGTAGAGATGGCATCTTGCTATGCTGCCCAGGCTGGTCTCGAACACCTGGTCTCAAGTGATCTTCCTGCCTCAGTCTCGGAGAGTGTTGGAATTACAGGCGTGAGCCATCACAGCCAGCCCATAATTTCCTTTCTAATGTTACAATGCCTTACCTCTTTTTTGGAGTGGTCATCAAATCCCTTTTCACACCAGTCAGAAGTTTTCTGTGTGACATGCTCCATTCTCTACATATTTGGAGTATCCCCCTGTGTTTTTCTGCACATGTAGGATAGCATCTTTCAGGCCCATTAGCAGATAGAAGTCTTTCAAGTGGGGCCTCACAGCTGTTTTTAAGTCTCTAGTTGGTTTTTAGGTCATGTCTCAGGCATAGGAGCTTTGTGGCTACTTTGTGGTTTTACTATCTCTTCATAGTTTATTAAAAAAGAGATTCCTTTTCCCTTTCATTTTCTGGTGCTTTCTTGATAAACGACTTCAGCCATTATTTTTAAAAGTGTCCACTATTACATTTAAAACTCTTTCATAACAGGAAAACAGGAGTTAACCACTCACATAAGAGAGGGGACCCGCCCTTTTTTGTTGATTTTCATAGTTACTAAATCATTGTGAACAGAGAAAATTCACTTTAATTCCCTTTGCTTCACTTCCGGATTTCTTCAACAGAGTGCTAACATTTGAGATGTTATTCATAGAATTGTATATCAAAGAACGAGGCCAACTCTTTCTTGCTGCCCCTTCAAGTTGCTAAAATCACGTATGTGACTTCTCAGGAAGCTGGAGTATTTACATATCCTCGACTCAGCTAGGAATAATTCATCCTCTAGCACAATAGTAGTTTTCTTTAGATTCTCTCTATACTTAACTGTTTTAGAGAGGTATTACCAAGAGGGTTTTCACTGAGAAAGAATGGTAATATGCTGGGAGCAGGAAAGGAAATGAAATTAAGCATCTCATTATTTTTCCCATGCTGCAGTAGATACTAGGTTTGTATTCAACAGGTCTTATTTTCTTCCCCTTCCCACCGTCCCCCAAAAACTTTGGGCAGGATGTATAAGTCTAGACTTAGGTTATATACTGATTTTTTTTTAAGCTTTTATCTCCAGTTTAATTAGAGGCTGGTGAAGGAAACTAGGTTTTTTATTTGGCTCTCAAACTTTGAAAATAAACAAAACTTTCATATATTTGAATAGTACATTGTGGGCCAAACAACATCTGGAAGACATTAGTCTCACTGGTAGGCAGAAGAAAATTCATAATGTACCATCTTCAAAGAACATGGTACCTTATCACATTTCTCATGTATCCTGGAAACAGAAGTACTTAGGGCCACATTGCTGGAGCATCTGCCTTGTCTGTTTTGTGTTGAACTTAAATGTATCTTTCTAATACTATGACATTTCTTTAGCTGTTAAGCTTGGTGGTATGATGCTGCCTGTACTGTTTTCTGTGGTCTAGACTTCTCCTTTTTCAGAAGTCCTATTTGACTTTTGGCAACATGCCTCTTAGAGCTTGTGATTTGTTTGGGACATCTTTTCCTGTCTTCTCTAAAGTGAAGCACATGTGTGTCGGGGAGTCATGTACTTTGTAACAGTCATTTTTAGCCAGATCTTGGGGATGTCTATTCTTATGTTTTGTAGTGACACATGAACACTCTCTTCTACTTAAACTTATTTTATGTAAGATGACTGCTTCTCCTATCCCTGTTCCTTCCCTTCCTCCTTATTCCGCCTCCCTCAAACTTATAGAAAAGTTGCAAATACAGTAACAAAGTGTGAAGAACCTTTTATCTCCCAAGTCAGTTGAGTGAACTGTTTACATTGATGCTCTAACATCCTCAGATACTGTTTTTCTCACAAACAAGCACATTCTTCAACATAGTCACAAAGCAACCACTGAAATTAGTAAATTTACCCTATTATCTTCCTATCACCTAATTTTTCAGATTCCATTGATATTTTTCAAATTGTCACAATAATATCCTTGATAGTGAAGGATCCAGTTCACCATCTTGCATTGTGTTTATTATTAGGTATTTTCTAAGTCTATTATGGAAAAATTTCTCCATTTTTTTTTCCTTTGGCTTCTATGCCCTTGATCTCTTGATGATTATAGGCTATTTATTGTGTAGAATGTTTCTCAGTTTGGGTTTGTTTCATGTTTCCTGTTGATTAAATCTGAATTTTGAACTTTTGGCAAGAACATGACAGAAGTGATATTCTCATTGCATTTCATCAGGTGGCACATGATGTTGATTTGTTCCATTATTGGTGATGCTATTTTGATCACTTGATTAAGGTGATGTCTTACAGACTTATTTACTGTAAAGTTATTATTTTGCCTATTATAATAAGTATTTTGTAGAGAAGTGTTTGAGTCTATGTAAATATAATTTTTTTGGTCAAACTTTTATTTATATTAAAATGAACTCATGGATTCTTTTTTTGTTTTCAAAGTTAAAAATGGTTAGACCAGTGAGAACCTTTCAAACTAGTTTCCTTGTCCTTTTTACATGTTTGCATAATTCTTTGAGTGCTGTCTTAACTGTCTGCTCAAGATGTCCAAGGCATCATGTATTTCCTAAATCTGAGGAACACACATATCTTCAAGGAGCCTGGCTCCTTTCTGTAGAGAATGGTATTTAGAGACCAAGATGTAAGTGTTAGGTGTGCTCATTGTTACTGGGATATCACTATTCCCAAGCTTCTCACTGTACAATACACATTGATAACTATTTTTATTTCTATTTCTATTCAGTCTTCCTTCTTCTCTCTCTTTCTCTCCTGGTTGACCCTTCACCTCTCGGGCTTTGACATAAACTCTGGGGTGCCTTCCCATGGGGATATCCTCCTCACCTCACTTAGACTCTTGACACTCTGCATTGGGATGCCCTTGCATTGTTACAAACATAGGATTTGTAAAAATTAGTTTGTGGTTAGTGGTCATATTTTCTTGTATGCCAGTGTTTTCCATTTAAGGAGACTGTTCTTTAAATATTGCATTTTAAAAAGTTAAAAAATATCATTTTTAAGACTTATGCTTTCTTTTTTTTCATTGATGACATACACTGTGTATATTTAAAGTATACAATTTGATTTGTGTTGACATATGCATATACTCTCGAAATTATCACCACAATGAAGATGGTGAACATATCCATCACACCTCAGCTTTCCTCCTGTTGTTTGAAATCCTTCCCTCATGTCATTCTGCTCTTGTACTCCCAGGCAACCACTTAACTGCTTTTAGTCACTATAAATTAGTTTGCATTTTCTACAGTTTTACACAATGGAATTATACAGTAAGTGCTGTGTTTTGTCTGGCTTCTTTCACTTGGCTTATTTTGAGAGTGATAGATAGTATTATGTATACCAGTAGTTCATTTGTTTTTATTGCTGAGTAGTCTTCTGTTTTATGGATGTATAACAATTTGTTCATTTATGAATTGACATTTGAGCTATTTCCAGTTTTTGGCTATTTACAGATAAAACTACTAGAAGCATTTGTGCTGAAGTCTTTGTATAGACAAATACTTTCTTTTCTCTTGGGTAAATACCTAGGAGTAAAATGGCTGAAGTGGATAACTAACTTTTAAAGAAACTGTTGGATTGTTTTCCAGACTGATTCTGTTTTACATTCTCACATGTGTGAGAGTTGCAGCTCCTTTATCTCCTCACTGACACTTGATATGGTTGGTCTTTTCAGTTGTATCCATTCTAATAGACATGTAGTGGTGTTTCATTGTGATTTTAATTTGCATTTTTCCTAATTGCTCTTCTATGTTTATCTGCCACCTGAATATTATCTTTGCTAAACTGCCTCAATCTTTTGCCCCATTTTGAATTTTGATATTTCTTACATGCTTTGGATACAAGTTCCTTATGGATATATACAAAAAGTATTTTTTCCCATTTGTGACTTACCATTTAATTCACTTAACAATCTCTTTTAGAGAGTAAATTTAAACAAAGTTCAGTTTTTCAGTTCTTTATAAATCATGCTTTTGCTATTTTGACTAAAGAGAAAAAAAAAAAACAAAGCTTTTTAAAGAATTTAAGTTAGTTTTATTCAGAAGTCTTACTGAGAGTTATAGACTGAGGACTACAGCCTGGGAGGAGTCCTTCAGAAAGATCCTATCAGACTGCTCCAAAACAGTGTTTCAGCTCACAGTTTATATACAGGTTCAGTATATATAAAATCATATCAAAGTTTGGGTGCAAGAGTCTATCTAGTTATAGATTACAGAAACATAATAACTAACCCTGTCAGGTGTTCTGTTATGCATAGGAAAAGGCAAGGACTAAGGCCATTTATCTTTTAAGGAATACAGTGACTCAGGCAAGAGCTGGAGGGTAGGAAGCCCTGTCCTCTATTCTGTTTTGTCTTCAATGCATCTTTCTGGAGAGGCTCACATTGTCACAGAGTCAGGGGCTTTGGGAAAGTATGTTGACAAGCAGAAATGAGCAAACATGTCTTCTTACATTTGTTACTTTGTTTCACAGGTATCTTATCTAAGGAAACTGCCTACCCAAACAAAGTATACAATGATTTTCTCTTATACATTTTCCTCTAGAAGTTTTATGGTTCAAGTTTTGTATTTAGGCTTATGACCCTTTTCAGCTAATCTTTGTATATGGTATGGGGTATGAATCAAAGTTCGTTTTTCAGTTTATATTTTTTGCATATGGATATCTAGTAGTTCTACCATGATTTTAAAATTGTGACTTTATATTTAAAAGTGGAGAAAAGGCTATCCTTTCTCCACTGCTTGACTTATTTTACCATTCAATTAGTCAAAAATTAGTTGTCCATTTAAGTGTAGAGCTACTTTTGAATTCTCTATTGTGTTTCGTTAATCTGTATATCTTTATTCCATACTGTACTGTCTTTATCATTTATTATACTTTCAGTGTCTCTGATGGGGATAATAGTAACGACCCCTCTTTCAGTTTGATTATTAGTTATTTATATCTTCTCACCTTTTTTTCTTGACTAATCTGGTTAGAGGGTTGATTGTATTGATTTTCTTAAAGAAACATCTTTTGGATTTGTTTTATAGTTTCTATATCATTATCTACTGTTTTATTTTTTTCTTGCTTACTTTGATTTTAATTAGATTATCATTTTCTAGTTTCTGATGGTAAAAGTTGAAGTCATTTATTTGAAACTTTTCTTCTTTTCTATTATAGATGTTTAATGCTATGATTTTCCTCATTGGTACTGGTTTAGTGATGTCCCACAAATTTTGATATGTTTTGTTTTCATTTTCATTTAATTCAAAATATTCATTCAATTCAAAATACTTTGTAATTACCTCTTTTGACTTCTTTGATTTATAAGGTTTATAGAGATATATTACTTAGTTTTCTAGCATTTGATGATTTTTCCAGAAATCATTCTGTTAATGATAATTTAAGTGTGGTCAGAGAACAGACTTTTTATGACTCAAATTCTTTTAAATTTGTTGAGACCCATTTTATGGCTTAGAATATGGTCTATATTGGTACAGATTTCCTTTGTTCTTGAGAAGAATTTGTAGTCTGATGTTGGGTTGAGTCTTTTCAAAATATCAAATTAGATCAAGTTGATTAATTGTATTGTTCAAGTCTCTTACATCCTTATGTTTTTTCTCTGTTCTGTCAATGACTGAGGATTTTTTATATCTGGCTATATTTGTGGATTTGTTTATTCAGTTATTGGTTTTTACTTCATATATTTCAAAAGTCTGTTATTAGATGCATAAGCCTTTAGGATTGTTATGCCATCTTGGTAAAGAGACTCTATCATTATGATCTTTTTTTTATTTTACATCCCAGGTACTATGTTTTGCTCTTAAATCTACTCTGTTAGACATTGATATTGGCACTTTAGCTTTGTTTAGTTTAGTTTAGTGTTAGCTGGGTATTTATTTTTTTTCTCTTTTTACTTTTAATATATTTGTGTCTTCATATTTAAAGTATGGTTCATGTAGGTAGCATGTAGTTGTGTCTTGCTCTTTTATTCAATCTCACAATCTATGCCTTTTGAGTTGTTTAGACCACTTACATTTAATGTGTGTATATGTATATGTGTTTTGATATGGTTATGCTTAAATCTATCATCTTGCTTTTGTCTATTTGTCGCATCTATTCTTTATTTTTTGGATTTGGTATACTTTATGATTTCATCTTCTTGTTGGAATATTAACCATAAATCTTTGTTTTGTTTTTAGTGGTTGATTCAGTGTGTGCAGTAGGCTTTAATTTATTGTAGGCAACTTTTAAGTGACATTGTACTTCTTTATGTACAGTACAAGAACCTTATAACAGGGTAATTACTTTACTCCCCTGCTTTTTAAAACTTTTATAATAAACTCTATTGTTATTATTTTCACTATCTTTTTTTAGAACAACTTTATTGAGATATAATTTAATACTATAAGAGCCAACCATTTAAAATTCAATAGTTTTTGTTATATTGAGAGTTCTGCAGCAGTGGCATGTACCTATATCCCGGCTATTCAGGAGGCTGAGACAGGATCACTCGAGTGCAGGACTTTAAGGCCAGCCTGGGCAACATAATCAGTCCTTGTTGATACAAAGATAGATAGGTAGGTAGGTAGATAGATAGATAGAGTGCAACCATCACCTCAATTAGACTCAGAAAATGTTTATCATTCCAAAAGAAACCTTATTATTTGTTTTCAGTCACTCCCTATTTATCTTCCTCCAAACTCCTAAAAAACGCAAACCTACTTTTTTTCTCGTAGATTTACCTATCTTGGATATTTGGATATGTAAACAGGCTTATACATTTGTGGCCTTTTGTGATTGGCTTTTCACTTAGAAAAAAATGCACAGTACCTCATGTTGTAGTATTTATCTTTCTTTCCTTTTTTGCTGTTGTCCAGTAATATTGCATTGTTTGAAAAATACCATGTTTAACTTTATCCTTTCAACAGTTGAGAGACATTTGGATTATTTCTACTTTTGACGATTCTGTAATGCTTCTATGAATATTCTTAGAGAAGTTTTTGTGTAGATATATATTTTCAGTTCTTTTGGATATATACTTAGGAGTGGAATTGCTGGGTCATATGAAAATGCTATTTAATATTTTGAGGAACTACCAGATTTTCTTTTTTATTTTTTTTTATTTTTTTTTTTAGAAAAAGAGAGAAAAGGAGAAAGAAAGAAACAGCAAAAGAAAGAAAAAAAAGAAAAAGAAAGGAAGAGATTTTAGAAAAAGAGAGAAAAGGAGAAAGAAACAGCAAAAGAAAGAAAAAAGAATGAAAGAGGAAGAGATTTTAGAAAAAGAGAAAAGGAGAAAGAAAGAAACAGCAAAAGAAAGAATA
>PVKP010029168.1:0-29294 GCA_004027715.1 Plecturocebus donacophilus
AACAAGGATATCCAGGACTTGAACTCAGACCTGGAACAACTAGACTTAACAAATATTTACAGAACTCTCCTCCCACAAATCCACAAAACATACATTTTTCTCAGCATCACATTATACCTATTTTAAAAGTGACCACATAATTGGAAGTAAATCACTCCCCAGCAATTGCATAGCATTTCACAGGTTTAAATAAAATATTAGTTGGATGCTGATTTGTTATTTTCATCCCCTATTCCTTCCTGTCCCCATTGTTAAGCACAATTATTGGCATAAAAGAGGTTTTTAATACCCATTTTTAGACTGTATTCTAGCCTGGGCAATAAAACAAGAATCCCATTCTCTCTCCCTCTTTCTCTTCCTCTTTCTCTCTTTCATTCTTTTTCTTTCTTTCTTTTGCTATTTCTTTCTTCTTTTCTCTCTTTTTCTAAAATCTCTTCCTCTTTATCTCTTTCATTCTTTTCTTTCTTTTGCTGTTTCTTTTTTTCTCCTTTTCTCTCTTTTTCTAAAATCTCTTCCTCTTTCATTCTTAAAAAAAAAGGAGGGGGGTTGGACTAGGCTTCATGTTTTAACAAAAAACACAGGAAGACTACATAGCCATGGAATGGTGTTCTTGACCACCCAGCAGCCCCCCTAGGTCAGTGGAAGAGTCAGGCATATTCTCTCAGTGTAAACAAGACACAGGAAGCTTACCTATTTAACCTGTAGGAGTCCCTAGAAATCCAGTAGTGCCTCCACAGGCAGACAAGTAACATCATCAAGCAGCTCCCTGAGATCACAGCCAGGTAAATCCACCAAGATCAGGGAAATAAACCAGTACAAAAAAGATGAAACCATCAAAGACCAGAATACTTCTCCTTCAAGGGATCAGAACTCCTCAACCACATGGTAACACAACATGACTGAGAAAGTGTGACGAACTGACAGAAACAGGCTTCAGAAGGTGGATAATAAACTTTTCTTAACTAAAGGAGCATGTTCTATCTCAATGCAATGAAACCTCAATGCAGAGTAACAAGTTCTGTCTCAGTGCAAAGAAACCAAAAACTTTGAAAAAAGGTTAGACAAAATACTAACTAGAATAACCAGCTTAGAGAAGAACATAAACAACTTGATGGAGTTGGATAAAACAGCATAAGAACTACTTGAAGCAAACACAAGTTTTAATAGCCAAATTGATCAAGCAGAAGAAAGGATATTACAGTTTGAAGATTAACTCAATGAAATAAAAAGAGAAGGCAAGACAAGTGAGGAAACTGTGAAAAGAAATGAAGAAAGCCTCCAAGAAATATGGGATTATGTGGAAAGACAAAATCTTTGCTTTATTGGTGTACCTGAATATCGTGGGGAGAATGAATTCAAGCTGGAAAACACTATCCAGGACATTTTCTAGGAGAACTTCCCAAGCCTAGCAAGGCAGTCAAACATTCAAATCCAAGAAATACAGAGAACTCCACAAAGATATTCCTCAAGAATAGCAACACCAAGGTACAATCATCAGATTCACCAGGGTTGAAATGAAGGAAAAAATGCTAAAGGCAGCCAAAGAGAAAGATCAGGTCACCCACAGAGGGAAGCCCATCAGACTCACAGCAGATCTCTCAGCAGAAACCCTACACGCCAGAAGAGAGTGGGGACCAATATTCAACATCCTTAAAGAAAAGATTTTTCAACCCAGAATCTCATATCCAGCCAAACAAAGCTTCATAAGTGAAGGAGAAATAAAATCCTTTATAGACAAGCAATTACTGAGATTTTGTCACCATCAGACCTACCCTAAAACAGCTCCTGAAAGAAATAGCACAGAAAAAGAAAAAGTACTAGTCACTGCAAAAGCACACCAGTCGGCAAAGACCAAAAATGCAGTGAAGAAAAGGAGTCAACTAACGGGAAACAAAACCAGCCAGTAACAAAATGGTAGGATCAGATTCACACATAACAATATTAACATTGAATGTAAATGGCCTAAATGCCCCAATCTAAAGACACGGACTGGCAAAATGGATAAAAAGTAAAGACCCATTAGTGTGCTGTATTCAGGAAATCAATCTCATATACAAATACACACATAGACTCAAAATATAGGGATAGAAGATTTACCAAGCAAATGGAGAACAAAAAAAAAAAAAAAGCAGGGGTTGCAATCCTACTCTCTGATAAAATGGACTTCAAGCCAACTAAGATCAAAAGAGACAAAGAAGGCATTACATAATGGTAATATGATCAATGCAACAAGAAGAGCTAACTATTCTAAATATATACCCATTCAACCCAGGAGCATCCAGATGTATAAAGCAAGTTCTAAACTACCTAAAAGGAGATTTAGACTCCCACACAATAATATTGGGAGATGTCAACACTCCACTGTCAGATCGAGACAGAAAATTAACAAAGACATACAGGACTCGAATGCAGAGCTGGACAAAGGGGACCTAATAGACATATATAGAATACTCCAAATCCACAGAACATACATTTTTCTCAGCCCCACATTGTCTTACTCTAAAATTGACCACGTCATTGGAAATAAATCACTCTTCAGCAAATGCAAAAGAACAGAAATCATAGCAAACAATCTATCAGACCACAGCACAATCAGAGTATAACTCAGGATTAAGAAACACATTCAAATTCCCACAACCACCTGGAAACTGAACAACTTGCTTCTGAGTGTCAAATGGATAAACAATAAAGTGAAAGTAGAAATAAAGATGTTCTTCAAGACCAATCAGAATTAAGACACAGAATCTCTGGGACACCTGTAAAGCAGTGTCGAGAGGGAAATTTATAGCAATGAATGCACACATGAGAAACAATGAAAGATCTAAAATTGACACCCTATCATCAGAATTGAAAGAGCTAGAGGAGCAAGATAAAAAAAAAACTCAAAAGCTGTCATAAGACAAGAAATAAGATCAGAGCCGAACTGAAGGAAATAGAGACACAATAAACCCTTCAAAAAAACAGTAAATCCGGGAGCTGGTTTTGTGAAAAAATCAACAAAATAGATAGACTGCCAGCCAGACTAATAAAAAAGAAGAGAGAAAAATCATAGCTGCAATAAAAAAAGGTAAAGGGGACATCACCACTAATCCCACAGAAATACAAACTACCATCAGAAATTACTACAAACAACTCTATGCACATAAACCAGTAAATCAGGAAGAAATGGTTAAACTCCTGGACACTTGTATTCTACCAAGACTAAACTAGGAGTAAGTTGAAACCCTACATAGACCGATATCAAGGGCTGAAGTTGAGGCAGCAATCAGCAGCCTACCAACCAAAAAAAGTCCAGGTCCAGATGGGTTCACAGCCAAATTCTACCAGATGTACAAAGAGGAGCTGGTTCCATTTCTTCTGAAACTGTATGAAGCAATACAAAAGGATGGAATCCTCCCTAACTCATTTTATGAGACCAACGTCATCCTGATACCAAAACCAGGCAGAAAGTCAACTATAAAAGAAAACTTCAGGCCAATATCCATGATGAACATTGATGCAAAAATCTTCAATAAAATACTGGCAAACCAATTGCAACAGCCATCACAAAGCTTATCCATCACAATCAAGTATGCTTCATCCTGGAAATGCAAGGCTGGTTCAACATATGGAAGTCCAGAAATGGAATCCATTACATAAACAGAACCAAAGACAAAATCCACATGATTATCTCAATTGATGCAGAGAAGGCCTTCGATAAAATTCAACAGCCCTTCATACTAAAAACTCTCAATAAACTAGGTATCGATGGAATGTACCATAAAACGATTAAAAGCATTTATGACAAAACTACAGCTAGTATCATACTGAATAGACAAAAGCTGGAAGAATTCCCTCTGAAGTCAGGCACTAGACAAGGTCGCCCTCTCTCACCACTCCTATTCAATATAGTATTGGAAGTTCTAGCCAGAGCAATCAGGGAAGAAAATGAAATAAAGTATATTCAATTAGGAAAGGAGGAAGTCAAACTGTCTCTATTTGCAGATGACCTGATTGTATATCTAGAAGACCCCATCATCTCAGCCCCAAATCTTCTCAAACTGATAAGCAGCTTCAGCAAAGTCTCAGGATACAAAATCAATGTGCAGAAATCACAAGCATTCCTATATACGAATAACAGGCAAGTAGAGATCCAAATCAAGAGCAAATTCCCATTCACAATTGCTACAAAGAGAATAAAATACCTAGGAATATAACTAACAAGGAACATAAATGACCTCTTCAAGGAGAACTACAAAGCACTGCTCAAGGAAATAAGATAGGATGGAAAAAACATTCTATGCTCATGGTTAAGAAGAATCAATATCCATCCTGCCCAAATGTCCATCCTGCCCAAAGTAATTTATAGATTCAATGCTATCCCTGTCAAGCTACAAATGACCTTCTTCACAGAACTGAAAACAAAACAAAAAACACATTAATCTTCATATGGAATCACAAGAGAGCCCGCATAGCCAAGACAATCCTAAGCGAAAAGAACAAAGCTGGGAGCATCAGGCTGCTGGACTTTAAACTATACCACAAGGCTACAGTAATCAAAAAAGCATAATACTGGTACCAACACAGAGACATAGGCTAATAGAACAGAGGCCTCAGAAGTAATACTACACATCTACAACTATCTGATCTTTGATAAACCTGACAAAAATAAACAATGGGGAAAGGACTCCATGTTTAATAAATGATGTTGAGAAAACTGGCTAGCAATTGCAGAAAGCAGGAACTGGACCCCTTCCTGTCTCTTTCCGCTATAATGAATTCCAGATGGATTAAAGATTTAAACATAAAACCTAACACCATAAAAATACTAGAAGAAAACATAGGCAAAACCATCCAGGACATAGGCACAGGCAAGGACTTCATCATTAAAACACCAAAAGCAATGGCAACAAAACCCAAGATAGACAAATGGAATCTAATTAAAATTCAGAGCTTCTGTACAACAAAGGAACTCACCTTTAGAACGAACTGGCAACCAACAGAATGGGAAAAATATTTTGCAGTCTACCCATCTGACAAAGGGCTAATATCCAGAATCTATAAAGAACTAAAACAGATATACGAGAAAAAATCAACTCCATTCAAAAGTACATGCAGGATATGAACAGACACTTTTAAAAATAAGGCATCTATGAGGCCAACAAACATATGAAAAAATGCTCATCATTACTGGTCATTAGAGAAATGGAAATCAAAACCACGTTGAGATACTACCTCATGCCAGTTAGAATCACGATCATTAAAAAATCTGGAGACAACAGATGCTGGAGAGGATGTGGAGAAATAGGAAAACTCTTACCACAGCTGGGAGTGTAAATTAGTTCAACCATTGTGGAAGACTGGCGATTTCTCAAAGATCTAAAAATGAAATTCCATTTGACTCAGCAATCCCATTGCTGGGAATATACCCAAATAACTATAAATTGTTCTATTATAAAGACACATGCACACATATGTTTGTGCAGACTTGTGTATAATAGCAAAGACCTGGAACCAACCCAAATGCCAATTGATGATAGACTGGACAAAGAAAATGGGGTACATACACAGCAATGAATACTATGCAGCCATAAAAATCGATGAGTTCATGTCCTTTGTAGGGACTTGGATGAATCTGGAAACCATCATTTTCAGCAGGGTGACACAAGAACACAAGAACAGAAAACCAAATACAGCATGTTCTCACTCATAGGCGGGTGTTGAACAAAGAGAACACATGGACTCAGAGAGGAGCATCACACACGGGGAAGTTGGGGGAGCTAGGGTAGGGACAGTGGGGGGTGGGGAGGAATAACATGGGGAGAAATGTGGGATATAGTATGCACCTAAAGTAAAATTTAAAAAACAAAACAAAACCTAGGTGTTGGGTTGATGGGTGCAGCAAACCACCGTGGGACATGTATACCTATGTAAGAAACATGCATGTTCTGGACATGTATCTCAGAACTCAAAGTATAATTTAAAAAAAAAGGAAAAATAGGCCGGACATGGTGGCTCACGCCTGTAATTCCAGCACTTTGGGAGGCTGATGCAGGCAGATCACGAGGTCAAGAGATCGAGACTATCCTGGCCAACATGGTGAAACCCTGTCTCTACTAAAAATACAAAAAAATTAGCTAGGTGTGGTGCTGCACACCTGTAGTCCCAGCTACTCGGAAGGCTGAGGCAGGGGAATTGCTTGAAACTGGGAGGCAGAGGTTGCAGTGAGCTGAGGTCACGCCATGGCACTCCAGCCTGGCACCTGGTGACAGAGTGAGACTCTGTCTCAAAAAAAAAAAAAAAAAAAAAACTATCTTTCCAAAAATAACCATTTCATATAAGATTGCTAAATTAATTTTTGAAAACCCACTCAATGCATCTGAAAACCAAATTAATTTCTTTTGCAAGTAATGTAAAATAGAGTTTTTGTATTTGATTGGTAGATCTATTTCTTATGTCTACAAATCTGTATAATTTTCTTCTGTCATTAACTGTCTTTTGTTTCATAGTTTGGGATTTTTGTTAGGTGTATATACAATTAAAATTGTTATATCTTATTGATATGTTTACATTTCTTCCACATATGATGTCTTCCTTTGTCTCTTGTGAGATTTTCATCTTAATATTTATTTTCCCACCCCTGCTCTGTTGGTTACTCTTTGTCTAAAGTATCTTTAGGAATTCCTTCACTTATAACCTACAGAGAACCACTAATGTGAGTTTCTTGCAGATAACATAAAGTTGGATTATATTTTTTTAAAACAATTTTTCCACTGTTTTCACTGTAATTGTACAGTTTTATTTCTATTTAAAGTATTTACAAAAGATGGAATTCTATTTTGCTACTTATTTTTTTGTCACATATCTCTTTCAAATCTAATTTATTGCTGAGATTTTTATTGATTTTTTTATTCTACAGTTTTTATTATCTTCTAATCTTTTTTTTAGTTGTTTTAGTGATTAAGGATTTATAACTAATCTCATGAATTTATAACTGTATATTAGTTAATACCACTTTAAATATGGATTTATTAAAACAATTGTGTCCATACAAATTTGTTTCTACAACTTATGTATTTCCAGTGAATTCCAGCTTATGTATTTATGCATTGCCTGAAATTAACAGAGATTTATAACTGCTTTTCTGCATTTGTCTTCTGAATAATATGCAAGGAATTTTTTCAAATAACATGTTATTTAATAAAAACATTTTAATAATGACATTTATATTTTTTCCATGTGTTTACTTTTATTGGCCTTGTTATTTTATAGCATATCCTTTTATTTCAGCCAAAAAGGTAGCCTTTATCATGTATCTCAGGGAAGATCTATTTGTGACAAACCCTATATATTTGTTTAATATAGAAATATCTTGATATCTCTTTTATCTTTGAAAAAGAGTTTGCTGAAAATAGATTTATTTGTTTCCATGCTGTCTCATGAGTCTACGGTTTCTAGTAAGAAATTACCATTAATTTTAATGTTAAACCTTTCTATATGATGGATCTTTTCCCTATTACTATTTTTTTTAATTTGAAAAAAAATTTTTTACCAGAAAAATAAGTCCAACTCTACAGATCTTGCCATTGGACAAAAAAGAGACCCAGAGTCAGTGAGAATCTCACTAAGGTAATTCCCAAATCCAACAGTTGCAGGAAGCAGGAGGCAGGAAAGAGAGAGCACACCCCCCACTACAGTTTCTGCACAAAATAAGTCTATGTATCGCAGTTTCATCACAGAGTAGGAGAACAGAACATGAATGGGAAACTACAGAGGTATTGAATGACATAAGAACAGGAAAATAGGCAGGAGAGGGGAGGGGAGGTGAGAGGAGGAAAGGAAGGAAGGAAGAGAGGGAAGGAAGAAGGAAGGAAGGGAAGGGGAATGGAGAAAGAGAAGGGAAAGGAGGAAAGGGGAAGGAGAAGGAAAAGAAAAAGGAAAGAAAAGGAGAAAGGGAAAGGAAGAGAAGTCTGAACTTAGCAAGGCAAATTAACCTCCACAGTTCCAGAGGGCCTGAATGCACAGAGCCAAGAATGTTCCAGAGCTGGGGTATTGCAAAGGGTATATTCTCATGTAAAACCACAACTCGGAATTTCAGCCCACACACATCCCATGTCAAGCTTTAAAAGGCTGAGCACTACACCTGATCGGTATACTGCTCATGCTCATACTGGGTCATGTCAAATAATTCTATGCAGCTGCTGAAGCTTGCAATAACTCACTCTCATGCCCATAACTGTATCTCTCTCCGGTAGTGGGCACTGGGGCTGTAGCACATTTCAGAGGGCTCTGATCCCACCAGTAATATGTGGAAGCTGCAGTAACAGCAGCAGTGGCAGCAGCAGACTCTGAGGTCAGCAACGGATGTCTATCATAGGGATTGAGAGCGGTGGAGGAGAGGTGACTGGCCATGACTGTATGCTGGACTTGTGTTTGACATGATCCAGTATGAGACAGGGTCTACTCTGCATAATTATGCATGGATGCAGCTGCAGACACCACTGCCTCATAGGACAGGGCAGCATGGTAGCACTTGTAGTAGGCATTGAGTGCTCTGTATGTGTTGTAATACAAGGAATCCACATAGCTCATGATGTAAGGCTTACTACACACTGTTCCATATTGCTCGGTGAAGTCTGCCATATGGCCTGAACAATCTATCGGAGACTGTTTGGACCAGTTCTTCTCTTTCCTGCACCAGTGCTTCTCTTTCCTGCACAAATAGCAGCTGCTCTGGTCTCTCATCCTACACGCAGTCCTAAGCCAGCTAGTGGGACAACTGGATGTGTATTTTTTTGCCTTGAAATTGTGTGTTATCAAGGACCCTGATGGCCTCCACTGCATCCTTTGCCTGCTCCATGTGTATGTACAAAGACATAATCTTTAATGATGTCACATTTGATGACCAGACCATACTTCTCAGAGTTGGCTTAAAGTTCCTTATTTGTACAGATGGAAATGATGTCACCCACATGCAACTTTGTTAAGGTTTTGCTCTTATTCTTGATAGCTTCCACATTGATGTTCACCCCATGAAGCTTGTAACAGTGCTGGTTGCATATGGCATCTTCAGAGCAGTGTTGTTTTCTATGTGCACAAAGCCATAATTCTTATATTGTCACATTCCAGCACCTTCCCATACTGCTCAAAACAGACCAGATCTCCCACTCTGTGGTCTCCTAGGGCAGGTTTCAGATGAACAGCTTCACCATTCTGACAAGAGTCTGCATAGAAATCAGCAGGGCCTCCTTGCAGCGTGGATGCTTCTGATCCTCTATTACTATTTTTAAGATTTTTTTTTTGTCTTCAGCTTTTGAAAGTTTGATTGTAATATGTCTTTGTGTGGAGGTCTTTGAATGTAAACAATTTTGAGCTCAGTTATATTTTTGGATGTGTAGATTCATGACTTTTATGTTTAGAAGTTTTTCAGCCATTATTTCTTCAAATTTTGTTTTTGAACTTTTCCCTCTCTCCCTATTCTCTCTGGAGTTTCCATAGTACTTATGATGGCAATGTAATGACTTTTCATTAATATCTTAGATTCTTCTAATTTTTCTTAATTCTCTTAGTCTAAATAATTAAAAGTGAACAAACTTAAACTTTGCTAATTCTGTTTTTATTTCAGACTTTAGATTTTTTAATTTTATAATTGTTATCTTTTGATACTTTGATATCATTTTCCATGTTTTCTTTTTATGTTTTGCTCTCTTTTTCAGTATATTTAAATTCTTTGATTTAAGGAGTTTTTAATGTCTTTAAATGTCTAGGATACCTCTTGGACTGTTTCAGTTTATTATTTTGTTAATGAGTGATATATTTTGGCCTGTCCTATGTTTTGCTATTTTGAAAACTGTACGCTTTGATATTATAATATGGTAACTTTAAAATCATATTAATTTTAATCCTATGGGTTTTTGTTCTTCATTATATTTGTTTAATGAGTTTTCAAAGCTATTTTTGTAAATGTTGCATTCTTTGTTGTGAAAATGTCTTAATTATTGCAGCTGGACTTACAAATCCAGGAAGATTACAACTTTGGCTTTTTTTTCTCCCGTTTGTGTTGAGTTTGAGTGTACATTAATTTGTCCTCACACTGCTATAAATAACTGACACTGGATAATTTATAAAAGAAACAGCTTTAATTGACTCACAGTTTGTGTGGCTAGAGGGGCCTCAGGAAATTACAATCATGGCAGAAAGTGGAGGACAAACAACTACCCTCTTCACAAGGTGGCAGGAGAAAGAACAGGAAAAACTAGCATTTATATGTGGGTGCAGTGGCTCATGCCTGTAATTTTAGCACTTTGGGAGGCCAAGGCAGATGGATTGCCTGAGCTCAGGAGTTCTAGACCAACCTGGGCAACATTGTGAAACCCCATCTCTACTAAAATAAAAAATAAATAAAAAATTAGTTGGGTGTGGTCATGGGTGTCTGTAGTCCCAGCTGCTTGGGACGCTGAGGTAGGAGAATTGCTTTAACTTGGGAGGCAGATGTTACAGTGAGCCAAGTTTGTGCCACTGCACTCCAGCCTAGTGGGCAGAGTGACACTTCATCTTAAAAACAAACAAAAATACCCCCCCAAAAAAAACAACAAAAAAACCCACTTAGCATTTATAAAACCAGCAGATTTTGTGAGATTTCATTCACTCACTGTCTCAAGAGGAGCAGCAGGGGAGACCTGTCCCTATAATGCAATCACTTTTTTCCCCTCAAAACGTGGAGTTTACAATTTAAAATGGGATTTGGGCTGGGACACACAGAACCAAACTGTAGTAGAGGGCAAAGCAATGATGAATGATCTTCTTAGAGCTTTTCTGAACATTGACCTTATCCGTGCCTAGTCCTGAGCATGCATATACACTTCTAGATTTTTGGAAATAGGACAGTATTTAAAGCCCTTATCCCCAGACAATTTATTCTCCAGTCTTCCTAGTCTACATGAATCTTATACACCCCAACTGATTATTTTTTCTCCAAGTTTGATGTATAGTTAATTTGTCTTTACAAATTTGTGCCAAATATTACTTTATTAATTTTAAGTTTTGGTTCATTTGTAATATAGGTGTCTACAGCTGTCAATTTATCTTAGCAGGTTTTTGCTGCATCTTATACGTTTTGATATGTTGCTTTAGTATTTGTCTGAAAATATCCAATTATTTTCTTTTGACATGGTGGTTGATTAGGAGAGTGTTGTTTAATTTCCACAGGTATGTAATTTTCCCAAATTTTCTGCAGTCATTGACTTCAATTTTCTTTTTCTTAAGAGAGCACACTGTATGCCTCTCACAGTTGCTCACTCCTGTAATCCCAGCATTTTGGGAGGCTGATGTGAGTAGATCACCTGAGGTCAGAAGTTTGATATCAGCCTGGCTAACAGGTGAAACCATATTTACTAGTTAAGAATACAAAAAATTAGCCAAGTGTGATGTGATGGTTTGTGCCTGTAATACCAGCTACTCAGGAGGCTGAGGTAGGAAAATCACTTGAACCTGGAAGGTGGAAGCTTTGGTGAGCCAAGATCATGGCATTGCACTTAAGCGTGGGCAACAAGAGTGCAACACCATTTCGAGGAAGGGGAAAAAATAAAAGCACACTTTGAATTCTTTCAATTTTTCTTATTTTATTACTTTTTGTTCATATTATAATGTAGCATATGATCTAACTGGGGAATGTCCTATGTGTACTTCTAAACTTGGATGGAACACTATATATAAGACTGTCATTTCAAATTGGTTTCCAGTGTTTTTTGAATCTTGTTGATTTTCTATCTAATTTTTCTATTATTAAAATTGTGGTACTGAAGTCTCCACAAATTTTTTTTTTGCCTCCGTATGCTCTCTATTTCCATAGATTTTTTGGTAAACTGCTGTTGTTTGGTTACATCAATAAGTTCTTTAGTGGTGATTTCTGAGATTTTAGTGCAGTCATCACCCGAGCAGTGTATAATGTATCCAATGTATAGTCTTTTATCCCTCATTCTCCTCCCACTCTTTACTCCATATCTCCAAAGTCCATCATATTATTCTTAAGGCTTTCCCTCCTCATAGGTTAGCTCCCTCCATTTCTTATTTTTTTATCTCTAATTTCTTTAATTTCTGTCTGTTTACTTTTGGAAGATTTATGTTCTTTTGCTAGGTGCATTAATATAATTTTTATGTCTTCATGTTTAATTGACATTATTTTAATTATAAACTGTCTCTCTTTAGTAGTAACTTATTAAAAGTTTTAATTACTATTTTGTCATGTTTTAGTATACCTATTCTTGTATCCTTATAGTTGAGGTTTTTATTTAATTACTATTATTCTATTTGTCTCTTATTTAAAAAAAGTGGCTTGTAGATATTTAGTCACATTTTGTCTTTATATTTAATCTTATAATTTCTGCTATTGGATTTGACTATTTAATTCTTTCATATTTAATGAGTTCTCAATAGAACTAACTTACAACTTTCATTTTACTTTTTGTTTTCTGTATGTCTCATGTTTTTATTTTTTTCTACCTTTGTTGAGTTTTTTTTGCGTTATGTACATATTTTTCTTGCAATGCTATAATTTCTCAAATAATTTTCTGGACATTTTTGATTTTCTTAATGTTTTTCTCAGGGTTTATAATATACATCTTATCAGAATCTGCTCGATATTTTTACTAGCTTACTTTCAATAAGTTATAGAACTGTAACCTTTATATGGCTCTTTTTATCTTTTATGAACTAAACTTTATCTCATTCAAAATTACTGTGGTGAAACCTAACTGCCAATATGATCATATCTGGAGATAGAATTTTCTGGAGGAAATTAAGATTAAATAAGTTCAAAAGGGTTGGATGGTAGTAACATAGGACTGTGGTCTTTTAACAAGAGAAAGAGCATGCACTGTCTCTCTTTCCATCTCTGTTTTTTTCCTGTGTGAGAATAGTGGAAGGTGACCATCTACAAACCTACAAGAAAGATATATTAGCAACAAGTTATCTTCATTTTCTTTTTAATGTCTGAAATGTCTTTATTAAATAGCTTTGCTGTGAATATGTCTTTGTTGATGAGTTTTGTTTATGAGCACTCGTTCAAAAAAGGAAGAAATAAGCTTCCAATTAAATCAAAACCTAAGAAACTAAGTTGAGAAATAAGATTGGAAGGATAGCAACTGATGATAGACTAAAGTGGGTTTGACAGAGTAGCAGAATTGTATTAGATAGTGAATGCAACTCTAGAAGTAAAGATGGTTCTGACTGAGACCAATCAAAAATTTATATCTTAGAGGAACAAATGTGACACATAAAAACACACCTTGCTAAACAGAGTAAGCTGATGCTCTCTGTCAAGAGCCATTGGTTTATGAAAAGAAAAGGTATCATTATAGCATCCAGTTCTAAATATTGCAGTCACAATAAGGGTTAAGGTTACAGGTAGAGTTAATTATATTACAGATATGGCTGATAAATGTCACAAAGCAAAAAGCTTGGCAATTGCCAAAAAGTAGGTGTTCTAATGCTGAGTTTGTAAAATTGGACAATGAATGATGCTGAGAGATGGGTTGACAGAACACACAAACACAGGTGCCTGAAAATTCACATCGACTTAAGAGATGAAGAAAGATAGTACATACCACAAACATCAATGATTCCTGCAGTGGAGGGGTTCTCTTTGCCTTTGATAAATGTACCACGCCTAATACATTGCGAGTGAAAAGAGATTTACATTTTTCTTTTCCTGCCAGATACCTTGGCTCAGGGCTCTGTTTCTTCTGAAAAACACTACTAAGTAGGTCAAAAAATGGCAACATTTTTCTTAACAAAGTAGCTTATAGTCTAGCTGTTACTATAGTCTAGCTATAAGTAGCTTATAGTCTAGCTGTTACTCATACATTGAGAAACCTGTATGCATAACAGAGAATACTCTTGAACCAGTGGGGTTACATCACAAAACCGAAAGTTCTCTTTCTTTGTAAGTAAAAATGTTTGACTTCTGTATTGTTTACAAAGACTTAGACCAGACAACCCACCTGGTAAAAGTTTCCTTGAAAATGAGATCACATGTGACAAAGTTTAAAACCCATCTGTTTCTCATCTGCTGCTTTTCAGGAGTTAAGAGTTAGTAAGTTTAGTTTTTCCTTCGTTGGCTCCTTTCTAATAATCTTAATCCCTAAGCCAACCTGGTTCTACTGGTGACATCATAATTATTGGCCTAAAGGGAGGTGAGCTCTTGGCATCACTTCCTCATAGCATATTGTGGGTCTCAACCTACATAAAAAGATTCAACTCAAAGACTCAGCTGGTTGAGTGTCTATTGTTGATCTGCATAAACAGTGAAAGGGTAAGACTCCTGTTTATACTGGCATGAGGCAGCATTTTCTCAGTGGTATGTTAAGGTAATTCCTTCTCATAATCACAGTTTAATTACCACTGAATCACTGCTAACAGAAAATTTTTCAAGACAAAATATGAATTTACTCTTATGAGAACATAAATTTATAGATTTGTGGAAAGACCTTTATATTTTCATAGTGTTGTATTTGAGTTGGGATTTAATGAATTAGCTATATTACACTTTATTTTATTCATTTATATAAAATTTTACATTTTAAAACAAATGTAAGTCAATTGAGAAATTCTTTAGTTTTTTTGTTTTTAGTTTAAAGAATCAGCATGTTTATAACATTTTAGGATTGCTTAAAATTGTGTAATTTTAATATATTACATGTTTGCAATATTTTATAATAACTATTAGAGGCCATAAAGGTCATTTTGTTTTACTGTTTTATAAAACTTTATAATAGAATTTTTTTTCTGATTATTACATAACTAAAAATGTCACATTTTGCTGTTTATTAAATCTTTGCAGAGTTAATAAAATCTTACCTGAATAGGGACTTGCAGTATTTATTGTAATTTTAAATACTGTCTTAAATTAATTCAGTTTTATTACTGTGTTTTATAAGCAAATCAAACTTATAAAATTGGTTTTGTTTGTTTAAATGAGATTGTTTAGTAACTAAAGATTAATAATTTACAAAAACATTAAAGACATAGTATTTTCTTTTTGAAAAGGGTTTTCTCATTTTGTATTTTTATCACTTCTGAAAGTTTATTATTTTATTTTTCTTTGTTTTGTTTTGTTTTGTTTTTGAGACAAAGCCTGTATAACTTTGTTTCCCAGGCTGCAGTGCATTGGCACAGTGTCAACTCCTTGCAACCTCCACCTCCACACCTGGCTAATTCTTTTGTATTTTTGGTAGAGACTCAGTTTCACAATATTGACCAGGCTCATCTGGAACTCCTTACCTCAAGTGATCTGCCTACTCCAGCCTCCAAAAGTCCTGGGATTACAAGAGTGAGCTACCATGCCCGGCCAAGTTTGTAGTCTAATTAAAATATATGTTCACAAATATAACTAGTAATTGTCAGGTTAGTTGTGTAATTAGTAAGTTAGCCATTTCTGCACTCAGTGGAAATTGTGTTTTTGTCTTAACATTAATTATGATAACAAGCTCTGCATTTCATGCATTAAGAAGTGAGAAATTCAGAAGGGATGGACCTCTATTGATCCTGATCAGTATACCTGAGGTACAGGGGACACAGCTGTCTTTCCTTCCAAACTCAATTTTAGATAACAGGATTTTCTTCACATTAGGGTGATGCACAGAGACATAATAGTACAAAAACTCACCTTTAAAAAATAAAAGTTATATTTTTATTGTGCTCAAATATACACTTTATCCTACAGGTTAAAACACACAGACACACACACTCATTTACACTGCTTGGCAGAATTGTAGGATTTCCCCAAATTGGTAGCCTATGGCTTGTGACGAAGCCCCTTCAGTGTTTCCTGTCTCCAGTTTCTTCAGTGACACTTTCACAGTCTGTATTTGTTTTGCTCAGGGATCTAAGAATTAAGTGTTGAGGTCAGAAAAAAATTATCTTAGCAAACATCCTTGCTGCATCCTACAATAACTTAAATTGCCAAATATATTTTTCAGTTATTATTTCATATCTATTATAATTTTTTTGGCATTTCTGCATTTCAGGGTTTTTTAATGTAATAATATAGTTTGAAAGTTGTTTTATTTTTCATACAATGTTTAGCTCTTTTTCGGTTTTCAGGAATTGTCACTAAATCAGCCAACCCCTCACTTGTCACCTGTGATTCTTATAACCACTTTATGTTGTCCGTGACCATTCATAGATCTTAAATGCCATTCATAGAACATGATAAAATTGGTAATGATGATAAAGGTATCAATACAATAATTAAACTAGTGCATTATTTCATTTCATATTTAATCTATATGTAATTTTAAACTAAATCAGGTACAGTGTAAAGATCTGTAGATATATTATGAATTTAAGTATCTCTACCAATTAGACATTTTTATGAAAATGAGAAAATGGACTTTATTTAACTTTATTTTCTCCATGATAAGATATCACTTTTTTTTTCTTTAGAGAAGGGTCTGTGACTCTGACACTCAGGTAGGAGTGCAGTGGCATGATTATAGCTAACTATAGCCACAGTTTAATGAACTTAGGTAATTAACCTGCTTCATTCTCTTTAGGAGCTAAGACTATGGTCATATGCCAACACACCCAATTAATTAAAAAAAATAAAAAATGTAGAGATAGGAACTCACTAGTTTGACCAGGCTAGTCTTGAACTCCTGGCTTCAAACTATCCTTTTATTTCAGCCTCTAAAAGTGCTGGGATTACAGACATAAGTCACTTCACCCAGCACAAAATAGAATATTGTTTTGTGCATAATAGCACTTGGGTTTTTGTGTATGGCTAATGTCTTTTAAAACACTGTCTTCATTAGACATAATCTAAACCTGCAAAATTTGTAATTAGTCTTTTATTCTAGGTCCATTTAATGGTGTTATCTTCCCCACCATTTTGTATGTGTGTGTATGTGTGTGTTGAAACTTACACTATTTAGAAAGTAAATCAATTATAATGAGAGTGTACTTGACTTGCATTGTCTGTCTCTGAGATTGCTCAGGGTCTTTATCCTCAGCTCTCAAGGAATACCTGGTTAACACATCTCATAGAGAAAGCTCACAAGTACATCCTGATTTATACTTTTAACATAGTATTTAAGTTTCTTTTACATTCTGATCAAACTATATGGCCTGTATGAAGTTTTTTTTCTATTCTGTCTTCCTCAGGTCTGTAATATTTTATTTCAAATTTTATAATAATTTTATGGTAGATATGACAGATTTACAAAATAAAAATACAAAAAAACACAGTTAAGCTGCAAATTAAACAACAAAAAACTTTTTTGTATAGATATGCAGTATTTGCATATTTTTGTGTAGTATGTGTAAACAATTATTTGAAGATATTTATACAAAATAATTATTTATTATTTACTTAAAATTCAACTTAAACTATCCTTAATTTTTTTAACTGTTGTCTGTGAAAAACCATTAATTTTTCCTCTGGACTTAGTGCCAATATCCTCAAAATCTTCATTGGAGATTTTTTTTTTAAAAAAAGGATAATTTAACAGATAAACTCTTTTGCAGTAGGTAATAGTTATTTAAAAATTGTAAAGTCAGTATTAAAATATGTGACCTGGATATGACACTGAGCAAAGAAAAATACTAGAATTTTTGTGTATTATTTTTCTAATTTTTATTATTTGTTTCTGGTACATGACTTACAATACACACAGTATACTCATAAACTGATTGTTATATATTTATATATTAGTAGTTCCAGTACAATGATTGTTTTGCTAGCACTAAACTGTTGAACTTTAAATGGAGAGATTATCATGTCTTTAATCTGACATAATGCTGGAACTTCTGGATCTAACATGGAAGCAAAACCTATGTTGAAGATACGAGTATATGTTGGTGGCAAATGTCTGCTGTTTGGTTCTGGACATTGAGATAAATGTGTACCTGTACTAGATTATGCATTGAAAGATAAAACAACAATGATTTATCAACTAAACAATTTCTATTTTGTAAATGCATTTATATCAGTTGGTATTAGAGCAGTTTCTAACTCAGATGTGAATTTCTGAGTATAATCTAAAAATGTTGTCAAAAATGTTATTTTCATTGTTTTCCATATTTATAAGTTGGTATATTAGTAAATGACCTTGAAATCATAATTTAACATTTTTATTTAAACTCTGAGGAATTTATTTAATGTGTGTGTGTGTGTGTATTATAAAGTTAAATTATTGTAAGCCCTGGATTAACTTAGTTGGATACAATAATAGTGCCTATATCCAAGAACAGTAACAAGAGAAAGTAATTGTAAAAGTATTCCATAAATTTATAAAGTGTTTTGACACAGAGATATTCTCTTTAAGATATAGCAAATTATCTTCCATATTAAAGACCTTAGTATTTTTTCAAGGCATAAAAGAATATCTTGTTAATAACTGAAGTTTCAACAAAGATCATCATGTGATTATTTTAATGCAATTTTTCTCATGGTAAAAGAGAATGATAGTGTAGGTCATCTTAATATTGAGAACTATATTTCATCATTTTTTGTTTTTGGAAACAGTTTCTAACTCTGTCACCCAGGCTGGAGTGCAGTGGCATGATCTCAGCTCACTGTAACTTTTTCCTCCCAGGTTCAAATGATTCTTCTGCCTCAGCCTCCTGAATAGCTGGGATTACAGGCATGTGCCACCATTCCTGGCTGATTTTTGTATTTTTAGTAGAGACAGCATTTCATAGTGTTGGCCAGGCAGGTCTTAAACTCCTGAGCTCAAATGATCTGCCCACCTCAGCCTTCCAGAGTGCTATGATTACAGGCGTGAGTCACTGCACCTGGTTGCAATTTTCTTCCAAGGTAAAAAAAAAAAAGAAGTTTATAAAAGTGTTCTCTGAAATAGAAACAAAAGTTGGACAGGGCCAGGATTATTTTAATAAAATAGCCTTAATAGGAGTTGTGATAAATAAAATAATGCTCCATAAATGTGCCCACATCCCCACAAATGTGCCCATGTTTTAACCCCTGTGTTCTAGAAATATATTATGGTATATGACAAAGAAGAATTGAGGCTGCAGATATAAAAAAGGGTGATAATCAATTGACTCTAAAACAAGATTAATTTGAGTTATGAGTTTGGTGTCTACAGCCATACCACCCTGAGTGCACCTGATTTTATCTGAATTGAGTTTGAGCCTAAGGAGCCTAAGGTAATCGCAAAAGTTCTTAAATCTGAAAGCAAGGCTGAGAAAATTAATGCTGTAATTTGAGAGTCACTCAGGTTGTTTCAAGTTTCTTGAATTATGTGTGCACATACAAATAGCCTATTATACATTATAGTGTATAAAATAATGCTGAGACTATTTTTAAAAATTTATGTAATAGAATTAAGAAAAAATGTTCATGAGATAAAAACATTAGTGATAATTTTGAACATACAATAAATAACATTTGTGATGTAAAGTCTATTATTTTGAGCTACTCAAATTATGTTTCTCTTTTACAGTTTAGATTATTACATTCCACTTACATTTTGATTGAAGAATGCCTCTTTTTTCCAAGCTGGCATTGGAATCTTGACCAGCAGATCAGCTTCTTTATTTTCTTCCATGTCTTCACACTTTTTGTGTAATGCAGGCCTAATCATTGATCTGACCTGACCATTTATCACCTGGTCCTCATCTACATAGTGATGCTTCTTACTATGGTGTTATTGTTGTCTCCAGGTCTGTTTGAGTCACTATATTTCCAGAGTGACTTCAGTGCAAAATATTTTCTACCAAAACAGTTAATGAGAAGATTCTCCATCTGCAGGACCTGCCTCCTGACTTTGCTTCAGGCCACAATAATCAGCCCCAGCAGCTCCTGGTTGGTGAGGTTTAACCATAAATCTATCATTTTCACCTGGCATTTCTTGTTCTTTTTATTTTTTCTCATTTTTTTTTCAGTAGTAATCTGATCTTGTACACTATGGCTTCTTTCAATGTGAACTTGAGCAATCTTCTGCATATCAGTAAATACTGTTTGCTTTCACACCATGACCTCTAGCATCAGAAGACTGTTTCTTACTCTATCATTATTTAGTGATCTCTTGCTTATAGAAATCATGCTGCTTTCCAGTGCAAATATGGTGGTTCTTCTGTTCAGGCACCAGAAGAAATTCCAGTACTTTCACAGTAGCAGCCTCTCCCCAAGACTTTCCCCAGAGAGAAGTGCCCCTCAGACCGTCTTGCTTATGGTGAGTTTCTCAGTGGTCATCTACTGGGTTGATTTCATCATCTCATTCACTTCAACCTTCCTGTGGGCATAAGAACGTGTTGTCCTGGGTGTCCAGAGGCTTGTTGGCAATGTCAGTCCTTTGGTGCTACTCAGATCTGATAAAAAGAAAACTGGGAGACAGAAAGTTGAGCTATTTTTGTTAAAAATAGATTGTTCTGTCACCAGTTAAATTATTTCAGTGGTACAGAACTTGCTATCTAATTTAACTTAAATGTGTGGACTTACAGTTTCAATATGTCTATATACTTTTGAAATTAATGCTGCCAATTCTCTGGGATTTTGTAGTTTAATATATATAATGGATAGATATTCCATTATGTTTACAAGTATCTTTTATCCATTTCTTTTTGAAGTATAATATTAAGAATACCTGAGAATAAAATCTCTTTGGCTTTATATTTTTGAGAATTTTAATTTTGAGAATGTTAAATATTTTCATCCCTATTAAATATATTTAACTAAATATTAAATTCTTATACTTAATATTTACTTCTCTTTGTTCCGGTTTCCATCAAGACTGTGTGAATGATGCCTGCAAATTTGTAGCTTTTATCTCCCTACTTTTAAGATTTTTCTTTCTTTTTAATGTTAAACAACTTGGCTATTTTTTCTGTACAAATGATTACCTTTATTTACCTTTTTTGAAAACTATACAGTTCCGAATTCAAGAATTTTTTTCTGGCTTAAAATTTTGCATTAAAAATATATTTGTGTTTTATTCTTTGTATATACTCAAGTGAAACAATTGAATATATTTTATTTCTTCTAATTTTTATCTTCATAGATCTATAAATATATTAATATTTTATATCAGTTTTGTTTTATTAGCATCAGTTTTCCCTCTTTAATCTCCCAGGGCAATATTTCTCTCATTGGCTTATTCTAAGTTAACAGTTTATCAATAAAATATATATTGAATTTATAGATTTCTATTTCTCATTTATTGAGTTTACAGTTGGCTTTTTTGTTTATCATGGACTCTTACTTTGCTGCCAGGCTAGAGTGTAGTGGTGCAATCTTGGCTCATTGCAACCTTCACCTCGTGAGTTCAAGCTATTCCCCTGCTTCAGCCTCTTGATTAGCTGGGACTACAGGTGCGTGCCACCACCAAAATTCCCAAAAAATTTTGTAGTTTTTGTAGAGATGGGTTTTCACCATGTTGGCCAGGATGATCTTAATCTCTTGATGTCGTGATATGTCCACCTCTGCCTCCCAATGTGCTGGGATGACAGGCATTACTGAGCCACCATGCCTGACTCACAGTTGGCTCTTTCTACAGATGCTTTTCAATTTTAAGGTTTCTTCCTTTTTAAACATTATTTTTGTTTCTTATTTTACTATTGAATTGACTTAAACATTTTAAATACAATTCCAATGTTATTAATTTGTGTGGCATCTGATTTATTCTTGCTCTAAATTGTGGTAGCTTGTTTTTTTTGTACTTTATAATTTAGTTGTTATAAGTGGGACATCTCTCCCTGTAAATGTCTTCGATCAGTATATGTGCTTGTTCTAATTGGCACAATATGATTGATTTTGCTTTGTGATAAGCCATTGGATTGTCATGTTGGTAAATATTCTAAATCTTTTCTTGACTTGTTTATATTCCTAGAAGTTTTAATATTTTCTTTCAGCCCCCTTGGGCATTCTAGAGATTTTTGTAACTTTTGATGCACAAACATTCATGTTGCACACATAAGTAAAATATTTATTTATTTATTGTTACCACACATTTGCATCTTTTTTTTTCACACAGGAACTGATCTTATTTTTTTATTATTATTATTTTTTTAATTTTATTTTTTATTGCATTTTAGGTTTTGGGGTACATGTGAAGAACATGCAATATTGTTGTATAAGTACACACGTGGCAGTGTGATTTATTGCCTTCCTCCCCTTCACCTATATCTTATGAGAAATCTTGAGACTCATTATTTGAAAGACCACCTCCCCAGTATATCATATGATACACTGATGTGTAGAATGTGATTAGTTTATTAATCAGATGTAAAAATATTAGTAGTTATATATGGCCAGAATAGATTTTTCTCTATATAAATGTAAGTTAGTGCTGGTAAAATTTGTTATGGACTATTGGGTTCTTTAGTGTCAGTCTCAATGCTTTTTTCTTGAAATTTCACTGAGTCTGTAAATTAACCTCTATATCAGTTTTCTCTTACATTCAGTACTTATCAAATAGATCTGAAGTTAAACTTGTATGTAGCTAGATGTTATTTGTGGGTTATACTTTAATTCACAGTTTCCAATGTCATTTCACAGTGAAGAGAATATAGAACCTATTGGAGATTTACTTTTATAAAATTACTGACATAATTTTGGGACCCAAATTTCAAAATTATAATTTTTTTAAATTGCATTTTAGGTTTTGGGGTACATGTGAAAAACATGCAAGATTGTTGCATAGGTACACACATGGCAGTGTGATTTGCTGACTTCCTCCCCTTCACCTATATCTGGCATTTCTCCCATGCTATTTCTCCCCAATTCCCAAGCCCCTGCTGTCCCTCCCCTATTTCTCCCCAACAGACTTCAGTATGTGATGGTCCTGTCCCTGTGTCCATGTGTTCTGATTGTTCAACACCCACCTATAAGTAAGAACATGTGGTATTTGATTTTCTGTTCTTGTGTCAGTTTGCTGAGAATGATGGTCTCCAGGTTCATCCACGTCCCTACAAAGGACACAAACTCATCATTTTTTATGGCTGCATAGTATTTCATGGTGTATATGTGCCACATTTTCCCTGTCCAGTCTATCATCGATGGGCATTTGGGTTGGTTCCAGGTCTTTGCTATTGTAAACAGTGCTGCAATGAACACTTGTTTGCATGTGTCCTTACTGTAGAATGATTTATATTCCTTTGGATATATACCCAGTAATGGGATTGCTGGGTGAAATGGAATTTCTATTTCTAGGTCCTTGAGGAATCACCGTACTGTCTTCCACAATGGTCAGACACTTTACAAAAGAAGACATACATGAGGCCAACAAACACGAAAAAAATGCTCAACATCACTGGGCATTAGAAAAATCCAAATCAAAACTACATTGAGATACCATCTCATGCCAGTTAGAATGGCAATCATTAAAAATCTGGAGAAAACAGATCCTGGAGAGGATGTGGAGAAATAAGAACATTTTTACACTGTTGGTGGGAGTGTAAATTAGTTCAAGTTTCTTTTCCATTGCAGGTAAGGCACCCACTGCAGGCCCAAAACATGCCCTTCTGCTGTTTCTGTGGAAAACAGTGAAATAATTGAAAATAGTTAGAGTTATCCCACTGTGGTAGTTTCTTCTTCAGGGAAGGCTGGCTTCCTTTGCTCATCCAGAATCCTTGACTTCCTTTGTTCAACGCCTTTTCATTTCACTCCGCCAAACTATGATACCCTAAACATGAAAAGATGTCTTTTTTCCACCTTCATTATTCTGAGAAAATTTCTATTCGGTATGACAAAGCAAACAAGAAAATATTTGAGGTTTGCTTTTCTACCAATGCTCGTTGGGTGCATATTTATTTTTTTAATGACCGATTAATAAGAAAAATAACATTCTAAAATATGAAGAAAAACATCTCATTGCACAAACACTATATGCAAACATCAAGAAAATTAGCTTAAAAGCAGATTACATGGCAAGAGGCAGTGGCTTACAGATGTAATCCCAACCCTTTGGAGGCCAAGAAGGGTGGATTCCTTGAGCTTAGAAGTTTAAGACAGCCTGGGAACATGGTGAGACCCTATCTCTGCCAAAAATACGTAAAAATAGCCAAGCACAGTGTTGTGTGCTCTTGGTCCTGGGCAATGGAGTGGGAAGCAGAGGTTACAATGAGCCAAGCTTGATCTGCTGCACTTCAGCCTGGGTAACAGAGTGAGACCTTGTCTCAAAAAAGAAAAAAAAAAAGGCATCTTAGAGGCTGGGTGCAGTGGCTCATGCCTGTAATCTCAGCACTTTGGGAGGCTGAGGCGGGAGGTCCACTTGAGCCCAGGAGCTTGAGACCACCCTGAGCAAGCTGGCAAAATTTCATCTGTACAAAATGTGAAAATTAGCCTATGATCCCAGCTACACAGAAGGTAAGGTAAGAGGATTAATTGAACCTGGGAAGCCAAGGCTACAGTAAGCCATCAACCAATTATACCAGTGCACTCCAGCCTGGTGACAGAGTGAGACCCTATCTCAAAAATAAATACAGGAACGTATAAAAATAAAAAAAAAAATAAGCAGCTTGGAGATGATTAGTGGTATGGTTTTCTAGTGCTGTTTCATTGCCACCCAGGACTGCCTGATACGTAAGTCCTAATAAACTCATCTACTCACCAAAAAAAGAGAAAAAAAAAAGCTCCGATTTCTCCTTACATGAGGAAAAGCAGATGCTTCTATTTTCTGCTTTATGGATGTTTGCCACATCTTTATATTGTCAAGTTTTCCAATTAAAAGTTTGAGGTGCATGTAATTGAATATATTTACATTCTTCCAGAAAGTTTAATTGAATGAGTGCCTAAAATAAGCTCTGTTTAGTTTGAATCTAATTTTTTATGTTTTTAAAGAAATAGTTCTTACAAACAAGTTCATTTTACAAACATTTTGAAGAAAATCATTACATGTGAGATGGCATCACTTGATTGTAAATGGAGATGCATGTGACAGATTTCTTTAGAAACCATCAAGCAGTCATTCTTCCTTTCTTAGTTTACAGAACTCCAGTTTTCTTTCAGCAGCAAAGCGCCTACTCCAGACATATTATTATAACTGAGTTTCCTTTTGTCAATCAAGTGATTTAGAGGAGGTGTGTAAACACTTCTGGCTAATGATATGTGCATGCAACTTTGTAACAACTTCAGCAGAAGAGTTTATTCTCTGATTTAAAGAGTGAAGCATGTGAGAAAAAGTAACCTGCATCATCCCTTTTTTTCTCGTCTTGGCTGTTATAAAGCAAGTGATGAAATACTCCAGAATTTCCTTGTTTATGGTTGTGCACCTTGGCACTGCCAAAACCTAGAGGGCACCATTCTTAGAGTCTTAGTTTGTGACTGCTGTGAATCTTGATTAGCATGCATCTCCGGTATTATAGAAGGTAATAATACATACACTCGTGGCACATGTATGTATTGGCCCAAATAAGTGGGATGATAAATGCATTTACTATATACAATTTCTATTGCATGAATCTTGTGTTTTTATCTTAAACACCCATGTATAAAACAATCTAAAGAATAGAATAGGTTAGATTTGGAATCTACTCTATAGATCAGATTTGGCTAGTTATTTCTTTTTCCATAAACCAAAGTAAATGTGAATACACATTAATAATACCTTAATATATGAATTGTCATGAACAATAAATATCATCCATGATTAAAAAGGTAATATTGAAATTAAAAGTGGGACACCTATTGTTGCCAGCAATGAGTTCCTAAGGGTCCACAGCAACCTCAGTTCTTGCCTCCTCAAAAGAAAGAATTCAGCTGAGGGGCATGAGGCAGAAGAGACTGAGGCAAGCTAGAGCAGGAGTGAAAGTGTATTAACAAGCTTTAGAACAGGAATGAAAGGAAGTCAAGTCCACTTGGAAGAGGGCCAAATGGATGGCTTGAGGAATCAAGTGTGTGGTTTGACCTTTTGACTTGGGGTTTTATATGTTGGCATGCTTCTGAGACCATGTGTTTCTTCTCCCCTGATCCCACAGAGTGGACTGTCCACATGTGCAGTGATCTGTTTGCACTGGGAGGGGAGCATGCACAGTGTGCTTACTAGAATTGTGCACATGTTCACTTAAGGTGTCTTGTTTTACCTGTCAAATATCCTCAGAAAGTAGTATACCACTTAAACTTCATTTTGCCTCTGAGTGTGTATGCTGGAGCCCAGTTACCCAACTCCTGATATCTTATCAGGAAGCTGCTGATCACCAGCTTGTGTTTTAGGGAGACAGTTAACAACCGCCTGAGTACCACCTGTTGGGTAACATTCCTTGTGTGCATATCTGGCTCATGTCTGACTAGCTACCTACTGTAGCACTATTAGAATAGCCAAAACCAGAACACTGACAAAACTAAATGTGAGCAAGGATGTGGAGCAACAGGAACTTTCATTTATTGCTAATGAGAACGAAAAATGGTACGGTCACTTTGGAAGATAGTCAATTTCTTACTAAAGGAAACTAAATCTTAACATAGGAGCCAGTAATCATGCTCCTTGTAATTTACCCACAAGAGTTTAAAACTTATATTCACAAGTAAACCTGCACACAGCTGCAACTTTATCTACAATTACCAAAACTTGCAAACATCTAAAATGTCCTTAAGGAGGTGAGTAGGTAAATAACTTATGGTACCTTCAGACAGTGGAATATAATTTAATGCTAAAAAGAAATGTAAAAAGTCTGCCTTAAAGTCTACATACTGTATAATTCCCAACTATATAATAATCTGGAAAAGACAGATTTATAGAGACAACAAGAAGATCAATGGTTGCCTGGTTTAAGGGAAAGGGAGGAGTAAATAGGCAGACAACAGAGAATTCTTAGTGTAGTGAATGATTGTGTGTGATGCCGTAATGGTGAATACATGTCATGATATGTTTGTCCAAATCCATAGAATGTATAACACCAAGATTGGACATTAATGTAAATTATGGAATCTGGGTAATATTGATGTGTCAACATAGACTCATCAACTTCAACATAGGTACCACTCTAATGGGGTATTTGAGAATGACAGAGGCTTTGCACGTGTGGGGCAGGGCATATATGAGAAATTTGCACCATTTCCGCTCACTTTGGTGTGAACTTAAAACTGTTCTAAAAAAATAAAATATATTTTTAAAAGTGGACTAACCGTAAGATTTAACTATAATATTAAAAATTTTATACTTATATAATTTCTGGATTATATCTAAGTTTATAGGTACTTTAGCCAAATTTCATTATTATTTTAAATTAGCATTAAATAATTTATGGCATTATTCTGTTTAACAGGAAATAACAGATTGGTTATGCTATAGTTGATCCAGAGTAATATAACCATGTTTCTAAGAATCCTCTACTGGTTATAATCTTTACACAAAAGAATAGAAGTCTTATAAAAAAAATATAAAGTTAAATAAAAATAAAATTGAAAACGAATCCAGAATTTATAAATTATGAATAAGGCACAATAAAAATGTAATGAAAACCTCACTTCCTAGTTTAATTAAATTAAATGTATGTAAATACTTTTGATATTAGTTTAAGAAATATACACTTTTTTTAGTTTGATTTAAATGATACAACAATATATTCCTTAATTTAATTTTATTAGTAAATTTCAGTTTTGCATAGTTCCAAAAGAACTTAACATCACAGTTGATGACAGACATGGCTTTGCTTTCAACTCCAAAGAAATGTTTTATATTAAAGCACTCTTAAGACCCCAAAACACATGGGTGTTAATTATACCTGCTTTCTTATAAAATAATATGAAGCACAAAAGTTAACAACAAAAAAGAAGGAAACCACATACTGTTAAAAAGAAATTGTTTCTTCCTGCCTTAATTAAATTGTTTCTTCCTGCCTTAATTAAATATGAACCAGTTGGTAGGGCTTGGTAATCAAGGATACAATTTATTAAAGATATTTAAGGAGCTACGTTATTGTTTTACTTCGGTTCTACTTTTTTATCACCCAGGGAAATTAAATACTGACATAATTGCCTTTGTCAGGACACTTTATATTTCTCTCTAAATATTTCACCCCCTTCTAATGCTGTTATAAATAGGATCAATGTAAGAGTAAATAATACACTGTGCAACAAAAGAGAAATGTAACGTGCTTACTGTGACTTCTGTTTTTGTGAGTTAGTTAACAATCAAAGCTATTGGAAACCATAATTAGGTTAACAATTAACAAATTAATTTCATGGAATGCATGTCTAACTACTGTGGTTCTTGAATGTACAGTAAATATGTTTATTAAATACGTACAGCACATGAGATAGGTTGCCAAAGAAAGTTTGTAGGTGTGTTTGCAACATGACTACATTTGCATTGTGATTCATGACATTTTCTCACTGCTTACAGATATGTAATCAGGCAATTGGTCATGAGAAGTTAATTTCAGCTAGGATTAGGATGACTACTCTACAAAATGTTTTTGAACTATAACTTCAGAGCATAAAGAAAATTGGATAGCACTAACAAATATAAACAAGTGTGTTTTGACTTAAAATATTTGACAATTGGAATATTTTCATCATGCAAAATTTTATCTTGCTAACATTAAATTTTTGTTAAATTTCTTCTCCAAATGATGCAAAAACATTACCAATTTCAGTTTTTCTTTACAACAGAAAATTTTCAACACAATAGTCATAAAGCTCTAATGGCTTTTTTTTTTTTTGTGATTGGGTAAAAGCATATTTCCATCTTCCAAAAATTGTCAAAACTGTATTAGGATAATATTTTGCCTACTGTTTTTTTAGTTTAAAAAAACTATTTTTCTCCACATGAAAGTAATTCAGGTGAGCAAGTTCAAATCCAGAACACTGGAAACATGACATGAGAAGCCAGGAGATAAGGAGAAGCATGAGAAGGAGGAAGATACTGACTGGTTATGTTTATATTTTCTGCTTTGAAAACAGGAACAGAGTTTGCTAAAATTCCTATATCTTCTATCTCTCTCTCTTTTTTTAATTTAAATTTTATTGCATTTTAGGTTTTGGGGTACATGTGAAGAACATACAATATTGTTGCATAGGTACACACGTGGCAGTGTGATTTGTTGCCTTCCTCCCCTTCACCTATATCTGGCATTTCTCCCCATGCTATCTCCCCACACCTCCCAACACCCCACTGTCCCTGCCCTGTTTCCCTCCAACAGACCCCAGCGTATAGTGCTCCCCTCCCTGTGTCCATGTGTTCTCATTGTTCAACACCCGCCTATGAGTGAGAATATGCGGTGTTTGATTTTGTGTTCTTGTGTCAGTTTGCTGAGAATGATGGTTTCCAGGTTCATCCATGTCCCTACAAAGGACACAAACTCATCGTTTTTGATGGCTGCATAATATTCCATGGTGTATATGTGCCACATTTTCCCTG
>PVKP010029169.1:0-29295 GCA_004027715.1 Plecturocebus donacophilus
TGTGTCTGTGTGTGTGTCTGTGTGTGTCTGTGTGTCTGTGTCTGTTGTGTGTCTGTGTGTCTGTCTGCCTGTTCGTGTCTGTGTCTGTGTACACGTGAGAGTGCATTTGTGCGTGAGCCAGGGGAGCAAGTGCACTCTGCCCCAGGGACACCAGGAGCTAAGCTGGAATTCAGGAAGCATCTTCAGGCTGGTGAACAAAAGTGCAGCCTCTGCTGTCTCCCTCCCCACAGCTCGCCCCACTGATGCACATCCAGGCTCTTCCGCATGCAGCCTCATTTCTACCCTGAATATCTACACACTTGCATGCACACGCGCCTGAGCACATGCACACACACCCCACGGCATGCTGCACTCCAGGAACACGGACCCTCTTTCTAGGTCCCTGAGCACGGAAGCATCCCTGTGCCTCCATGCTCTTGCCCATGCTGTGTCCCCAGCCTGCTATGACTTGCTTTCCAGAGCCACCTGGTGAACTACTTTGAGAGGCAGCTCAGTGGCCTCCGGTCTTCCTCTGCAGAATGAGTGGCTTTTCCTGGTCCTGTCCTACCTGTGGGTCTTGTGGGCTACTTGTTAAAAAGCAGGTTGCTTGCTCCTGTGACCTCAGCTACCATCCCAGTAACTATCCCCTACCTAGAGTGTCCCCAGAGCCCAGCTGAATTGGTCCGTCCATTCACTCTGACAACATGGATTGGGAGCTTACTATATCATGCTTCCCCTAAAGATAAACTCTCAGTTAACATCACCAGCCATCAATTACTACACTGGGATACACACTCAGGAAAAGCCATAATGTAGACCAGGATTTAAAGAAATGCCATTAACTAAGAAAAAACTAAGGACCTTGTTTCAATGTCAGCCATGAGCTGTCACTGCTTGTTAAATATGAGTCTGTGTCAGGGGCAGAATAAACAATTCACCAAACAACGCTTCTTGAAGTTACAAGTTTCTTATCATAACCTCCAACCCCATTTTGCCTCTGTTATATTGGCGTTTCCAAGTGGGTAAGAAGGTTCACTGATAGTTGCGTCCCTTTTCCGTGGTGAGGGGCAGAGGGAGGTGCAGGCTGTCCTTTCTCTTCCTCAGTCTGGATCTAGAATAGCTAAAGAAAGCAAAACTACCTCTTCTGAGTTGAGTCTTTTTCACTGAGACCCTCTTCTGTTGCCACGCCCCAAACATCATGAAAACTATATCTGGTTTAAAAAAAAATCACCTGCACAAAAATCTTTAAAATTCAACAACAAAAATGTATATGATAAACGGTCATTCCACCAAGAAAACACAGCAATCTTAAATGCATATGCACCATACAACATAGCTGCAAAATATGTAAAGCAAAAACTAATAAAATTGGAGAGCTAGGTGCAGTGGCTCATGCCTGTAACCCAGCACTTTGGGAGACTGACAGGCAGATTTCTTGGGCTCAGGAGCTGGAGACCAGCTTGGGCGACATGGCAAAACCCCATCTCTACAAAAACATACAAAAATTAGCCGGGTGTGGTGGTGTGTGCCTGTGGTCCCAGCTACTTGGGAGGCTGAAGTGGGAGGATCACCTGAGCCTGGAGGTCGAGGCTGCAGTGAGCTGTGATTATCCCACCACACTCCAGCCTGGTCAACAGAACCAGATCCTGTCTCAACAACAAACAACTCTAATAAAACTGGAAGAGGAAATAGAGAAATCCACAATTATGGCTGGAGATTTCAACACACTTCTCTCAAAAACTGACAAAACAACTAGACTGAAAATCAGCAAATATATAAAAGAACTCAACATCGCCATCTACAAACAGGATCTGATTGACATTTCTAGAACACTCTGTCCAACAACAGCAGAATACCATTCTTTCCACGTGCCTATGGGACACATCTCAGTAGAGACTATATCCCAGGCAAATTTCAATGAATTTAACAGAGCTAAAATGATAGCGTGTTCTCTGACCACAATAGAATCAAATTCCACATGAATCACAGAAAAATCTCCAAACACTGGGAAAGTAAATAACACGCTTCTAAATAATCCATGGGTCCAAGAGGAAGTCTGAAGGAAAAATTTTTTAAATACACTGAAATAGATTAAAACAAAATACAAAACAGCAAAATTTGTGGGACGCAGCTAAAGTAGTGCCCTGGGGGACATTTATAGCACAAAAAGAAAGGCAGAGTGTTTCTCTCCCCGAAAAGAAATCAGTTTCTCAGAGGCAGGTTGGTGGATGGGAGAGGGCTGACTCAAACAGTGTCTGGAGAGCGCAGAGCTTTGAAAGAACATTACAACCTGAATATATCAGGAAGTTGGAAGATGCTGGAGCACTTACATTTATTTTCCTGGATCCAGACTTCACATCAGAAGAGTTGAATTGAACTCTGGGTTTACCTCCAGCTGGCTGAATTAGTCTGAACAAGTCATTCAGATGTTCAGAGTCTTCATTTCCTCATCTGTGAAATGGTAAGACCCTCAACTTCACAGGGATCTTTTCAAGTTAAACGATATTCTCTCCCAGTTCTGGAGGCCAGAAGTTCAAGATCAAGGTGTCGGCGGGGCTGCGGTCCCTCTGAAGGCTGGAGGGAAAGGTGCACCCCAGGCCTCTCCCCTGGCTTCTGCAGGGTTGCAGCTGATCCCCGTCGTTCTCTGGCTTGTGGCTCTCGGCCTCCACCTCCACACGGTGTTCTCTCTGGGCATGTCTGTGTGCAAATCCCCACTTGTTCTAAGGACACCAGTCATAATGGATTCGGGGCCCACCCCACTGCAGGGCTATGTCATCCTAACTATTTACAGCTGCGAAGGCCCAATTTCCAACCAAGCTCACAGTCACAGGCACCAAAGTTAGGACTTCACTGTAGCAATGTGTGTGTGGTGGGGTGCACACAATTCCGTTCACACCAAGCTCTCTACTAAGGCTGTATTCAAAGACATTAACCTTGTCACTACTGTCCCCTTTGTTTGATATATATATATGTCATACATACATTTGTATATGTACATATGTATATGTGTATATGTATATATGTATGTATACCATACATATATACATCATACATGCATATATATCATACGTACATACATATATATATATATATATATCTCAACCTTGGCCGCCTCCTTGCCAGTCGGCCTAGACGGCTGAGAGGCGTTCTGCTGCCCCAGTCCCTGTGAAGGTGTGTGCACAGCCATGCGTGGACTTGGTGCGTCTGCTCTGGCTCCGGACAGTGCCAGCTTCATCACTTCTTGCAGCCCTGGGAGCGGCCCGGCTCCCGGCGCACATCTTTGGGCCTGCACAGGAGGATCCAAGCAGTCGCTCGATCACCTGGTCCCTCATGGAGGCACTCTCTGCCCGAATCCCTCCTGCCAAATAACAAGTACTCACACGAGGCTTCGGTTTCTGCAGTAACCAACACCTGCAGCTGACTGGCCACAGAATTAGAGGCAAAGGTGTCCCAGTGACCGCCTTGTGATGACATGGCAGTCAGCGCCTCGGGCCAGGCCAGCTGAGGGAGACTGGGAGGCCTGTGGCCAGCCTGGCCCTGGCAGCCACACTCTTTGCTCTCTGAGATGACGCACAGTGGCCTGGAGCACCATGAAGCCATGAAGGGTGCCCGGGTGCCAGGCGAAAGGAACAGGGCCAGGCCAGGGCTGGGCTGGGAAGGGGCCTCCGACAGAGGTCAGGGTGCATTTAGACAAGGGGATTGGCAAAAACAATGGCTGACAGACAGCAGCAACAGGGACCCAGTGGGCTCCCTGGAGCAGAAGTGGGGACAGGTGGACAGGTGAGGGGCAGTGGGAGAGGAGGCTGAGAGGCAGCCTGGGGCCACACGATGCCCTCGGGCTTTGGGGCACAGCAGTGCACAGGAGAAATGGATTCCACAGCAGGCCCACGGGCCTCACCCAGGAATTCCCAGTCTTTCCAAGACGGGACAAGGCCACACGGGACACAACCAAGATAAGGGAACGGTGGGGTGTGCTTCAAGTGCCACCTGCGGGCACGGGCCTCTCTGGGCCCCAGTAGCCTAGCCAGGCAGAGTGGAGCTGTGGCGCTCCATGTGGGCTTACAGCCAAGCCAGCTCGCCGTGCTCACTCAGAACTCCGTGCCCAGTACAGCACCAGTGCTTTGGGAGGCCCAGGCAGGAGGATCACTTGAGCCCAGGAGTTCCAGACCAGCCTGGACAACACAGGAAGACCCTGTCTTGACAAAAAAAAAAAAATTGTTTTAATTAGCCAGGTGGGTGGTGCGTGCCTGTTGTCCCAACTTTTTGGAGGCTGAGGTGGGAGGATCGCCTGAGCCCAGGGGATTGAGGTTGCAGTGAGCTGTGATTGATCTACTGCCCTCCAGCCTGGGTGACAGAGACCCTGTCTCAAAAAAAAACGCCACCAGAAATCTGTGCCCAGGCCTGATGCCAGGCACACTGGAGCACAGAGGCATCTGCAGCGCCCATGCCCTTGCCAGCTGGCTGATGAAATGCAGGAGGAAAACAGGGCAACTGAGGGGCATGCCCAGCACTGTGGGGCTAGCGGGTAGGAGGGGAGGACACTGCAGGCAGGAAACATGGTGCCAGGGCACCTAGCCAAGAAGCGACCTCCTGAGGGGTGTAAGAACCATGCCCACTGCAGGCCAACAGGTGCCTGGAGAGAGTGAGGCATCTTGCAGAGATGGGAGGGCTCCTCTCAGGCCAGGACATGACACTAATGTGGAGTTCCCCGTGTCTCCCTCTCAGCGCACCCACAGCCCATCAGTGGCTGTACCCAGATGCTCCTCCAGGTCCCAAGCCTCTCATCTTCGTCAGTTATCAGCGGCATCCCCCTACAGTCTGTGCTTATGGTCGGATGCCCACTCTCTCCACCAAGAAAGCACTGGGAGGGCACAGCTGTGCTAGGGACAGGACCTGGAGGGGTTGATTTCTGCTCTGTGTGCTCACCGCTTCCCTCCTCCTTTGGGGGACCCCCCAGTCCTGCGCATCTCCATCTCAGGCACCCCCTCCCATGATTGTGCTATAGCCCAGCTTCCTCCTTTGGGGAAGGGTAGAGGGGGTGCAGGGGGTCAGGCAGTGGCCCAGGAGCCCTCACGCACTCCCCACCTGCTGCCCCATCCCACCTCCAGACAGAGCCACACAGGGCCAACAGAGCAGGGAGCTCAGTCTCTTGAATTCCTTCCCTCCTGGGGTCTACACACATTGCTATGGCCCCATCCCAGAGACAGGCTGGGTGCAAAGCCCTGGAGACAGATGTTGCTCCTCTGAACGTCCTGTCCACTCCGCAGTCGAGGGCAGGAGTGGTCCAGGGCAAGTGGGACCAAGGCATTCTGGGTTGGGTGGTCTTAGCGAAGGAAAGAAAGGACTTTTGTGGCAGCACTGGGGGTGGGGCAGGGGGTAGGCTGGAAAGATGAGTGCCCGGCCAGGCAGGTGTGGGGGCAGTGTGTACAGCAGGAGGGCACAGGCACACAGGCAAAGATGTGGGTGAATGTAGTTTGCACATGCAATGGACATAAAGCGGGGGACAGAGAGAGGACTGCAGTAGGCTACATAGTGGCTCCCCAAAGTATCTGTCCACCTGGAGCCTCAGCATGTGATCTTCTTTAGAGTAAGGCAAGGGAACACACGACATCCTGCTTCATTCTGGCAATTGCAAGGCGTGAGTTGGGGCTGGAACATGGGCCTGGAGGAAGTGGGGGAGAGGAGGCCGGGCCGGAAGCAGGAGCCAGATGGCTCGAGGGCGTGGGGCTGGACTTTGTCCTTGAGGCCACGAGGGGCTACTGAAGGGGGCTGAGGGGAGGAGTGGCCGGGCATCCGGGTGAGACCACTTCCTCTGGCCTTGATGTGGAGGATGGGTGCAGGGCTGGGGCCATCGTCCAGGCAAGAGGGGACAGGGCCTGGGTCAGGAGAACCTGGCGATGTAAGGGGTGATGACGGAGAGAAGGAATCAAGGGCACCCCCAAGTTTGCGGTGTGGAGGGAAGAACTTTGGGACATCCAGGTGGCAATGGAGCTGTGGACATGGAACCCAGGAGACACTGATGTCACTGCTGTCCCCCAGGAGAGAGGCATGAAACAGAGACTGGGACAAGTGGCCAGAGTGGGGGCCACGAGCACGGGCCACGCAAGCAGGGGCAGGTGGAGGAAGAGGCCTGGGGGTTTGACAGGAGGCAGGTGAGTCACGTCTGGAAGCCACCACCTCTCAAGGAAGGCGATGCCAGCCGGCCTGGGCTCTGGGGAGGCAGGTGGGAGAACGCACAGCACCCACCCGCTGCAGCTCAGGAGAAACCAGGCCAAAGGGAGCTCTCAACTCGGAAGACGTGCGGCGGCACGGTACGATGTTGAGATGCTCAGGCCTTTTAGGGAGGTTGTGATGGGCAGACCCAAGACTGGTGGCCAGAGGATGAGGGCCAGAGGACGGGGGACATGGGGGTGGGAGCCCTGGAGGACGGGTGGGCTTGGCTAAGGAGAGGACATTCCGGGCACTACATGTCCTTTTCTTGAGGACAACTTCTGGATGCTTCTCTCCACTGTAGCCCACAGAGCCGACCCAGGTGGACCCGATGTGGCTGTCACTGAGAGAAGAGCCCGAGGCTTGCATCTGGAACGTGTGAGTTTGAGAAGCCTGGAGGTCACCCAAGGGAACCCACCTGGGGACTGCTGGGCCCAGGAGGCTGGGGTGGAGACCTGGTGTCACAGGCCACTGTATGAGCATCAGAGTGACGTCAGCCAGGCGGTGGGCTAGGAGGTCCCAACTCTCATCCCTCCCCCAAAACAAAAAAAACAATGAATAAACAACATGCTCAGAGAAACAGGACAGCGGTGTGCTGAAGACCACCAGCTCCTGCTCCTACAAGTCTTCGGGCAACATGAGAAGTGACAAGCAACAGATAACACCGACCCAAACCATGAGGACACAAAAGACCCTTCAGAGGCCAAGCAAGGGACTTCACTATGGTTCCCTTGAGGCCCTTGAGGTTCTAGATGGGTTGGGCAAGAATGGGGAACAGAGCATGCATCAGAGACAACACCTGCCAGCAGCCCCAGCCCAAGAGCTCCCAGGCGGACCTCCTTGCCTTGCCTGTGCACACAGGGGGGCTGAGCTCCGAGGGAACATCTGCCATTCACCGTAGCGCAAGCTTGACCACAGCCAGACAGGGAGCAGGGCCAGGAGCAGACCCATCCTCAGATGCCAGGGAGCTGACCTTAGCGCCAGCCATCTGTGACACCTCCCTCTGGCAGCCCTGCATCTTCTACTTAGATCCCTCCAGGGGCAGGACCCTCACCCTTCAGGAAGCCAGTCTCTAGCTGGTTGCCCTGTGATTGGTAAGTGTCCCTAGGCTCATGGTCTTAGGTATCCCATCCTCAGCCTCCCCTGCTTTCTGCTCTAGGGTTGAGAAGAGCAGGCGGCTGTGGTCCTCATGGCTCTGGCCAGCTCTCCAACCACATGTCCCCAGAGCTGAGCCTTGCAGGCTGACAGACTGGGCCCTGGGTCACCCTTGTGGTCCCAGCCCATGTCAGCTACAGTCATTCTTCCTGGAACTCAATGGGCAGTGAAGACCGCGTGTCAGGCCCTGCTCCAGGTGGTGCCAACATTGTCCAAGACTGATGACTAACTCCCAGAGCCCCCGTGTGCACCCTCCTTTTCTCTGTGTGACACTGCCATGGCAGCGGGCATGCAGTGTGCAGTGGTAGAAGGGAGATAGCTGTGAAGATGGTCACCCTCTCCTTGAAGGCAGGGCAGTAAGAAGCCACAGTCCCCCACTGGGAAGGCCAGGCATGCCTGACCCCACTCGAACAGCCGTGACTGTCCCCTTCCCACCCATGGCATCTCTCGGGCAGAGGTCCACCGGCCCTCTCCAAATGCATGCGGTTGACCCTGGGCGGTGGCTGCCACCTTCCTCGCCTTCCTCTCCGTCTTCTCTCTGCCCAGGAGCTGGCTCCAAGGGGTGGGTAGGGCACACAGCATCGAATCTGCACTGCTCTCCCCTCCAGGGCTCTCGGGACGCAAATCAGCCACCGATGTGGGAAGCAGGTACCGAGGGGTAATAGCTGCTCTCTAAATTTAGACAGAGAACTCCCCAGAGAGCTGGCAGAAATATCCCGAGCCTTCCTGTGAGAGGCTCGCAGGCAGAGAATGAGGAGGGGGCAGCAAGAACCCAGGGACGGGGCCGGCAGGGCTAAGAGAGGGTGACAGGAGAAGGCCCGCACCTGGGCTGGGGAGCGCACGCTCTGGAACACAGCCTGGAACTCCACCCTGGCTGGGGCGGCCCACATTCAAGGGCAGGCCAGGTCCTCTCTGCAATTTGGGTCGCACCCACGCTCTCCAGCGCCCTTCTGCAACCAGAAGGGAGCTGCCTCCTTCCTTCCTCTGTCCAGGCGGGTGGCTTGCCAGGCGACCGAGGCCTGGGCCAGTGGCTCCCCTCCTGCCTGTCCCTCAGCCTATGAGAAAGAGCCACCCAAGGGCAAAGGCAGTTCCCTGTGAAGAGATTCCCTGGCCATGGGGCCTTGGCTGCTAGTCTACGGACCGGAGCGCGTCGCCTGGTCACCGCCCCCCCAACCCCGAACTTCGCTGTCCTCATCCAGAAGCAAACAAGAAGTACAGCAAACAGCGCAGCTTGTCCTCAGTGTCACGGCGCCAGTGATGGGAGGGAGGAGACCCTCACCTGTCCCTGGAGCTGCTTTACCATTGCCCAACTAGCTGCTGCGTGCAAGTTGGAAGCCTCAGGATGGCTTCCGAGGGTGGCCCGCCTGGAGGCCCTGTCCTGGAGGGCACCAGCCTCCGTCAGCTGGGACTCCCTGGCTCCAACTGTGCCAATTGCAGCAGGGCCTTGGGCAAGTGGCAGCAGTGGGCAGGAGAGGTGCTGGGTGTGCCCGGACACCAGCGCAGCAAGGGGCTGAGCAGCTTGAGGGTCAGGATGGGTCTGGGTGCAGGACACCAGCAGGGCCCAGGCGGGGCCTCGCAGTGCTGGGAGGACGTGGGGAGTGGCAGCAGGAGGCAGCCAGACAAGCCAGCAGGTGCTATGACAACACGCAGGGGCAGAGGCCCCCAAGGAGTGAGATGAGAAAATCCCACAGCCTCTAGGAGCCCCTCTCCACCCCCACAGACATCTGAGCCAGGGCCAGTGCTCGCCACAAGCCCCGCCTGGGCCCAGCCACGTCAGCCCGTCTGGTGCCTTATCTTGTTACCTGTGATGAGACGGCCTGACTGGAGAGGCACGTTCCTGTCGGGGCGGGGGGAGCATGCTGAAGTGTGGCCCGAAAGGCAGGCGGGCCTTCCTCCTGAGCCGGGCAGAGAAGGGGGGGCTCCGCAGCACGGGAGCCAGGCCGTGTGGCCACGCCCTTGGCACCCCAGTACCCCCAGCCCCATTGGTTCACCCCTGGTGGCTCCCCTCTCTCCTGGGGCATGCGGGAAAGTCACCTGCTACCCTCTCTCCTCTGGACGGAGGCTCCTGGTCTCCCCTCACCTCCCTCCCCCTGTCCAGCCCAGGGGTGCGGGCGGCTGGTTCTCCCGGTAAAAGGATTATATCATCTGTAATGTATATCCAGAAACATGTGCGCTGCTGCTTAGGAGGACAAGACAAGGAGAGGGAGCCGGTGCAGCTGGCCGGAGGGGGATTGTATCGAACCTGAACCTGAGCCCTCCTGGAATGGGGGTGTTAATGGCTCGCCACGTCCTGGCCCCCAGAAATCAATCACTGCACAGGCTGGTGCTCTCTGCTCTGCCCCCTCCCTTCCCTCTCGCCTACCTCCCGTCTCTCCCTGCCGCTCACAGCCCTGGGCACTTGACTTCCTGGCTGGCCTGCCTTTGACCTCCTCTGCAAGTGAGATTTCAGAGCCACTATAGGCCGTTTTGTTTTAATGTCTGGGCATGGCTCCATTGGGAGCTGCTGCAGACAGGTAGGGTGCTTCTGAAGGCACGGCAGCTGGTGGTGGGATGCGTCTAGAAGATGCTGGCTGAAGCGCTTCAGATCTGGGAGGGGTGCAGAGGAGGAGTTGGAGGGACAGTGGGGGGTTGTCATGTGAGCAGATGGCTTCAGCTGCAGAAGGCACCTCTGTAGGACCCAATGGTTACCCAGAAATAAAGTCTTGGATGTGTGTGCACCCTGGCGCAGGGGCCAGTAGATGTGACCCAGGTTCCATGCAGGGTGACAGGCAGGGAGGACCCGGCACAGCAGGATAGCCTGGGAACTTCGGCTTTGACAGCCATCACCTTTCCCACAGTCTCTCCCCAAAACCTCATTCACCTGGACAGTGGCCCAGAATCGGGACCTGAACAAAATGCCCCTTAACAGACCCGGGTGCCTGCAGCCAAAGCCCTCCGTGTCAGACGGCGTCAGTCGGGCCAGCGGCCTGAGGCCCTGCCAGGCTAACGACGTCTCTACCCCAGGGAAAGCGCAGCTCCCTGGCCCCTCCACCTTGCCCGGGGCTGGCAGTTCCTGGGGCTGCTTTCAGGGTCTCTGGGGAGCACCTCTGGGGTTCGGGAGGGTGTGGGATCTCACAGGAAACATCTCCCCTTCCTTGGGGATGGCCACTTCCCAATGGCCATCCCCAAGGAAGAAACAAGAAGGACGGCAGTGGCCTTGGGGTTCAGGTGGAATGGATGGTGAGGGGCGCAGAGGAAAGGGCGAGGGCTGGGGCGCCCCGTCACTCCCGTCAGCAGCAGATGGACCCAGCTGCTTTGGAATCAGAGGCCCAGCTATGCCCTTGGTTCTGCGAAGCAAGCTTGCACTCACTCAAGTCCCCTTTGGGAGCATTCTGCGTTTTCTTCCCCAGCACTGGGGATGAGGAGGGGACCGCTATTTCCCGAGGCATCCAGGGGCAGGCCTGGCCTTTGCGTGCTCCTTTTCCAGCAACGGATGGTCTTGTTGCCTGGAGAGCAGAGACATTGGGAGGGCTGGAGTGGGAGCTGTGCAGGGACGAGGGCGGATTATTCAATCCAAATGTTTCTCCCCCAGCCTCTCAGCCCTGAGTCACTAAAGCACGGGATGGTGGCGGTGGTAGGGGGGGTGTGAACCAACCTTTCTAGAAACTCCTCTGAGTCAGGTCACCCACCAAGCCTTTGGTGATCAGCTGAGCACCCAGGCCACAGGCACAGCTGTCCTACGTCCTCTCCAAACTGGAGGCGCCCTCGGTGGAGGTGGGAATATGAAAGCCAGCCCCCTGTTTTTAGGGCACAGCTTCTATGGTATATGGATTTCTTAGGAAAGATCCCGTAACTTCAGCACATCTGGCAGTGCAGGCACCAGTGGCTGCTGCTTATGCTCGCCTTCACGGCAAGTCCTGGGCAGCCTGACCCCCAGGGCTGCAGGGCAGAGCCCCAGTGCAGCCCCACGAGGCCCAGCGTCCAGAGCAGGGACAGGGTTGCAGGGCCAGTGGCCTCCTTCCAGGAGGGGCTCTGCTGCTGTCAAGGCTGAAAAGGTGCAGAGGGGCAGTCGGGCCCAGAGCAGGGCGGGCAGGACCCTCCCAGTTCACTACCGTGGCTTGAAACTGCACAGATAGGAGGACCCTTGAAGATCACATGGTGCCACCTCCCTCCCCAAAAGTACAGACCAGGAAAGGGAGACCCAGAGACGGGGCAGAGACTTGGGCTCCGGAGGCAAAGCTGCTGCCCTTGTCTCTTCCAGGGGTAATGACTCAGGGGAATTCAGCGCTGCCGCAGACACAGCCAGGCAGCCAGCGGAGCTGCTGGCATCCCAGCCCTCCCTGGCCGCACCTTATCCTGCGCTCCCTGGGTGGAGAAGGCAGCCCTTGATGCTCACATCCTCCTGCCGGGTCTCAACCTCTCCTCCACTGCAGGCAGGAGGCCAGGCTCATGCACTGCTGGCCTGGGAGCCCCAGAAAGGCCAGGTGCACGCCTCCGACGGCTGCCTCCCCTCCCCTCCCCTCCCCTCCCCACGCAATCTTCCGCACTGGCGCTCGTTCAGGCTCTAGGCTTCTGAACTCAGCCAGCCCGAGCCCCATCCTACTTTGCCACTGCACTATTGTGCCACCACCAGGGAGCCACGGCCTCAGTTTCCCAGGCTGTAACATGGAGACAATCTCCTCAGACTTCCAGGACTGCTGTAAGGATAAAATGAGGTCCTTGGTGCCAATGGGTGTGACCTGTGGTACAGAGGGGGAAGCTAACGGACCTGGTGACAACGCCCGCTCCGTACTTGCTCCCAGCCCCTCCCCAACACCCTGGCTCCACCCTTTCCAGGCACTGAGGCTCAAATGCTATTACTAGTAGCCAGAATCTGACATAGAATAAGAGGAGACACTGCAGGGGGACCCGCGGTGGGGGTGGAATTGGCAGCCCTGTCGGCCAGACTTGATACCTTCACTGTGGGAGCAGGAGGTGGCTCTGGGGACCTCAGTGGGCCCCCTGGCTGGGGTGCCAGTGCAGATTCTGCGGAGCAACCGTCCCACTAGCCCAGGCCCAGCCGAGTTCAGGGCCCCCAACCCCACTCCGGCGTCCCAAGCTCCGAAGTCCCCACTCAGTAGCGCCACTGGGGACGGGGGAGCGCAGGGCGCGCCGTGCAGGACGGGCGGAGAGGGCAGAGGCTTGCAGGTGGGAGGAAGGCGGGCGGGGCGTGGGAGGTGGAGGGAGACGCCGGGAAGGCCGCGGCCCCTCCCCGCTCCCTCCCTGCGCGCCGCTAGCTACATTGCCCCTCCTGGGCAGGGGGCGGAGAAGACGGCGACGGGAGGGAGGCGGCGGCGGCGGCGGCGTTGGGGGCGGGATTTGGAGTTTCCCTCCGCAGCGGCCGCGGCTGCCCCTCAGCTCCTGGCGAGGCCGCCGCCTGGGGTTCCGGTGGCGTTAGGCGGCAGCAGTGGCGCTTCCCGCCGCCCGAGCTTCAGAAACTTCCCGGCCGCGACGCGGGGAACAGGCTCAGAGAACCGAGCGGAGGTGAGTGGAGCACGCGACGTCCCGGGGACCCCCACCCCACCCCCACCCCACCCAGCCTGGCTGATCTCCCCTGACGTGCGCTCCTCCACCCCGCACCCCCAAAGTCCTGACAACGCGCTCCCCACGAAGCCGGCGCACGCGCCCCTAGGAGACCCATTGGGTGCTGCCGCCGCACACCCGTGCACCCCGCCCGTGCACCTCCGGTGTCCCCTGCCGCTTAGACCGGCTGCACACTTGCGCGCACACAAACCACGCACCACAGAGCCGGGTCCCTGCGATGAACACACTAGCAGCCCCTGACCCACTACTTACGACTGTCCCCAACTCATGCCAACCCGCCGAGACCCTGCCACGCCCCAGTACACACCCAGGCGCACACGCACGCTTCCACCACATCTCTGCGATACCTGCACTAACATAGCTCCCCCTACCATTCCCTTGCCACCTTGAACTCCCCAGATCCCATGACAGACACCCCACCCAGGTTCCCAGCCCAGAGACACTGCAGTCCACCCACCCGGGAGCGAGGTCCCGTCACAAATCCACATCCCAGCGGCCGACACTCCCCACGTCCCAGGCACACACCTCCAGCATCTCCAGCGCGCACTCTCATCCACCCCAGCACGCGCGCACACCTGCTGGATTCACGCTCTCCAGCACCCTACCCCGCCCCCATCACAAATGGCCTTCGACACCCCCAGCACATCTCTGAGTCCCTCCCTCCCTCCCCCAACACCTGGCACGCGGGCGCTACAGGCTGCGGCGTTTGGTGGTATCCCTGCCAGGCACCTCTGGCTCTCCTTCGGCAGCGGCTCAGCAGCCTTGGGCCCCCCAGGTGCCTCCCTAAACAGACCTTGAGACTCCCCAGCGACTGGCTTGGCCTCTTCCCTAAGAGATAAAGAAGGCACTTGGGGTGCAAGGTAGGGTACTTAGATGTGGAGGCAAGGGGCCGGGGGGAGGGGCGGGAAGAAGGCGGAGAGAGCCCGGCGATGAAATGGAGGCGGCCCAGGTGGGACCAAAGGGGCGCCAGCTGCCCGACCAGCACGTAGTAGGTGGGTTCCATGGGGGCTGGCGTCCGCGCGCGCTGTCTGGGTGCCGGCCTGTGTGTGTGTTACGGGGAGAGCTGTATGTGCACGTGTGCTTGTGCGTGTCGGGGTGGGGGAGGAGTGTGTGATCGGCAGAAGGAAAAGCAGGAGCAGCTCCCTCAGGCAACAATTGGTTTCATTCATTCATGGCTTCTTTGTTAACGAGCATTTCTTCCGCGAGCGCCGGGCGCGTGCCAGGCCCTGCACTGGGGGCTGGGGCCAGCTTGGGGCCGGGCACACACGCGTTCCTGCCTTGGAGGAACTCCCAGTCCCGCGAGGAGACCGACCAGGCAAAGCAGAAAGCCATCCCCAGCAGAAACTGGATTTGATGGAAAAGACACTGGATTTGGCAGACACGCTGTCGCTGGGACTTGCGCTCTTGGCCATGTGACCCGGCCGCGACAGCCGAAATCCTGCCACTCGGCCCGGCGGGAACTGTGCATTTCGGGGTGGGAAGGCAGCGCGGCGCCGCTCTCTGGAGGCTCCGGGACCAGAGGGCGCACGCGGCACGCGCGAGGCCTGCAGGCGGCGGCTTCCCCGCGGCCTCCAGGGGGCGCTGGCCCGGCCGGGCGGAGGCCCGGGGCGCCCGGCGGGGGCGGGGGCGCAGCGCCCACCCTGCTACGAGCAGCGAGCGCGCGGCCTGGCTCCGCCCGCCGGAGGGGCCAGGAGAGGCCCGGGAGCGCGACGCGGCCTCCCGCAGCACAGCCCACCCGGGAGCGGCGGCGAAGCTCGGCGGCGCCCAGAGCCGACGCTGCTGGGGGCCCGAGTGGGGGCAGCCAGGCGAGGGGCGCGGGTGAGGGGTTAGGAGGTTGGCTGCGCTCAGCCCTGCAGTGCGGAGGCGGCCACAGGTTCCCGTTTGTCCTGTTGCTGGCGCTGCGGGCGCTGTGGGCCCTGAACTCTGAGCCCTGACTTTGGAGATTGAGCCCCTCATGGCCCCTCCCAGACGCTTTCTCCCGGTGGGAGGGCGTGCCGGCACGGCTCCGCGGTTAGCTTCAGGGAGCCCCTCGCCAGGGTCGGGGGACAGGGACCCTTGGATCCCAGGCTTCCCCTCCCTTCACCATTTCGGAGGTTGCCTCTCTCCATCCTCATCCTAGCCCAGCTCCTCTCCCCTCCAGGGAGCCCTCTCCAGAGCGGCCCGAGCACCTCAGGAGCTCCCTCTCCAGCCCAACTGAGCCCCAGGCGGGGAGGCGGGGCGGGGGGAGGTGCGGGGAACGCGGCTGTCCGGCTCCCTGCTGCTCACAGCCCTGTGCCACCCCTCTAGCCACAACCGGACTGGTGCATGGCAGAACCTCGGTGGCGCCTTCAACCCCTGCCCACTCTGAGCTCCGCCCACAGCTGCAGTGGGCCTGGAGGCAGCCCCCGGGCTGGGCACCGGTGTCCACCTCACCACTGTGAGGCTAGGCTGAGACATGAGGAGGTAGAAGACAGAAGACAAAGTTCCTGCCCCAGGAACACACTGAGAAAAGGGGAAAGTGACCACACTGGGGAGCACAAAGGAGGGAGACTACTGGCTCGGAGTTGGGAAGGCTGTCTGTCTGGAGGAGGGGGCCTGAAGAAAGCAGCAGAATCTCAGAACCTGGGCAGGGAGCATAGGAGGGAGGCCTGGGCTGGGGCCTGGGCTGGGCAAGAGGAGAAGGAAGGGCACAGTCCAGCTGCCCAAAGCCCCTGGATGCAGGAATTAGGACTCATCTTAGAGACAGGGACATGGGGGTGTGGCCAGACAGCAGCCCAGTGCCAGGGTCCTGGGAGTCCCCGCTAGCAGCGCCCTGCCCAGAAGGGAGGGGGAGGGGAAACTGGAAGCCCCTTAGAGGTGATCTCCAGCTGGCCGTGGGGGAGATCTAGGCCTCGAACGGCACCCCTCACACTCACCCCCGCACCCCCAGCTTTCCATCACTTGCCCTCTTCCCTAACCGTGACCTCAGACATTTTCTCCTCTGACTCCATGGCTCCTGAGAGGAGTCTCTGGCCAGACCTGTGGACCGACCGGCCGTAAGGAGTCTCGGTGTGCTGTCCACTTTCCACTCCTTAGAAAAATGTGTTGTGGCGCCCATCCTCATGTGCATAACTTTGTTTTCTTTTACTTTAGTTCCTTAGATTCCCAAAAGTGCTCAAAGGGTTGGGATTTTTTCCTAGCTCTTGATATTGCCAGATTAATTTCCAAAAGGTCCATACCAATATGTAACCCTGCAACAGTTGAACAGCACGCTGATTTCACAGCAATTGTGCCAGCACTGGGTGTTCTCAAACATGAAGACATTTCTAGCACAGAAGGTGGGAAGTGTTACCTCGTTGGTCGTTTTACTTGTTTTTTGGAGTTGCTTTCCTTCCACACCCGAGGTTGAACCTTCCCCCAAATATTTGTAAGGCCGCCGCATTCCCTCCTTCCTGCAGTATGCAGTGTTTTCAGGTTCTTTGCCCATTTATCTACAGGGGTCTTAACCTTTTGGTTGGGTATGAGCTTTATCTTATCTGTTGTACATTTTCCTTCAACACTGTTATTTGCTTTTGTTGGGCTTTAAGCAGAGAAGGGACTTTTAGCCAGATCACTGTTGTGGACACCTCCCCCTGACCCTGGTCTCCTGTCTCAGCGCTCACCACACCTGAGACCTTGCCCAGTGCCCTGGCTGCCTGTGGATCTGTCCTGCCTATTGCACCCATGGAGGAAAGGATGGAGGCCACCAGCCTTGGTTGAGTGGATGGCATTCTGACATTGGGCAGGGCAGGGCAGGGTGGAGGGCAGGTCGTTGCAGGCCCGGAGGCTGGGAGACTGTTGTGCAAGACGTGACAGTGACCTGGCTTAGAGCTGATGAATTTGAGCCCTTGGCTAGGGCAGGGGACAGGGGAGAGAGGCGTGGAAGTGAGAGATATTTAGCTGGAAACGACTTCTCTCCACTTTGATCAGCCAAGGGGGGAGCCAGGGGTGACTCTTAGGATCAGTAATGCGGTAAGAGCAGAGTGCCTCAGTTTAGGGCTGGGAGCTCAGGGCTCCTGGGTGTTTTTGGCCAGTCCTGTGTGAGTGAAACGGGCTGGGGTGGGAGGTGCCCAGGAGCTGCCCCTGACTGTCTAGCCCTGCAGCAGAGCTCTGGGCCAAAGCTGCAGAAAGTTTCTGGTCCTGCGTCCTCCTCCCCTGGGCGATTTCAGTGGCATCCTATGTTTGGCCAAGCTAGTAGCTATGAGCCCATTACAGAGAAAGGGACACTGCGATCCAGGCAGGGGAGAAGATGGTCCAGTATCACTGAGTGATTTGGGTTGGAGGCAGCTTCTGCGGCAGGGGGGCTGGGCTCTTGTCCCCACCCCTCCCCCTGCCTTCCGAGGCCAGGCTGGCGCCGGCCAGGGGAGCCGCAGCTGGTCCCCTGCTGGGCCCCTGACCTGCCCTTGGCCTCTGCCCCGACCCCGTCCCGCCTCGGTGGAAGCCTCAGCTCAGCCGACTCGCAGGTCCCACCCGACTGCTTCCTTCAGCTAGCACCCGTTGGCTCACCGACCCCCAGGCCCGCCCCCGCAGCCCCGCCCCGGCCCGCCCCTCGGAGTTGTAACTCCACGTCCCAAGGCTGTCTCCAAGGTGGAAGCTGCGTCCAGCTGCCAGGAAGCGGCCGGCGAGCGGGCGCGCGGGGCTCGGCTTCCACGTGCGAGCCTGCACCGCCGCCCCGCCTTCTCCTAGCGGCCGGGCCTAGGGACTCCCTGCCCTGGGACGGCGCCCCGCGTTCCGCCGTGGCAGTGGCCGTGGCCAGAACGTCCACGCGCGGTCGCCTACCGCCGGATCGCGCTCCAGGTCTCTCTCCTTTTGTTCTCTCCTGAGGGTGGGGGGAGATGGGGCACCGGGGGCCAGGTCACCTCTGAGAGGACTCGCTGAGGCCCAGCACCTCTGCTCCGCCTCTGTTCCCCTGGCCCACCTGGCCGTGAGGGAGATCTGGGTCTTGAAGGGCACCCCTCACACTCACAGCCCCCCCAAAGTCGGAAGCTGGAACTTGGGGAGCGATCGCGGGAAGGCCGAGAGAGAGGAGCAGAAAGGGGGTATGGAGGGAGACAGCTGCGGCCTCGGGGTACCCCAAGATGAGCCTGGAAGGGGCGGTTAGACGCTCCACGGTTTTCTGGAGGACCCTTCCCCCTGCTGAGCGGCTGCATCGGGGGTTTTCTTGGGGCACCTTGTTGGGAATCCTCACGGTGGGGGTCCCTGGGCTCCCGCCTTCAGGACGCCGGGCCGGCTTCCTGTCTGAGCCCCCTCGGCCCCGCCGGGAGCTCACATCGTGCCTTCCCTCTCTCCGCAGTGCCCGCGGTCCGACGTGTCAGAAGCCGAGCGCCGATGGAGGGCCTGGGGCGCTCCTGCCTGTGGCTGCGCCGGGAGCTGTCGCCCCCGCGGCCGCAGCTGCTGCTCCTGGACTGCCGCAGCCGCGAGCTGTACGAGTCCGCGCGCATCGGCGGGGCGCTGAGCGTGGCCTTGCCCGCGCTGCTGCTGCGCCGCCTGCGGAGGGGCAGCCTGTCGGTGCGCGCTCTCCTGCCCGGACCGCCGCTCCAGCCGCCCCCGCCTGCCCCCGTACTCCTGTACGACCAGGGTGGGGGCCGGCGCCGGCGCGGGGAGGCCGAGGCTGAAACGGAGGAGTGGGAAGCCGAGTCAGTGCTGGGCACCCTGCTGCAGAAGCTGCGGGAGGAAGGCTACCTGGCCTACTACCTCCAGGGTAGGTGCCGCGGGGCCCTCCTTCCCAGGGGGTCCGGATTCCTTGGACCGTAGGCCAGCCCTACCTCTTGTTTTCCAAAGCGGGTTGAAGCCCCCCTCCCCCGAAGACCTGCCAGGCTGCTCTGAGGGGAGGGGAGCCCGGAGTGTGACCTCTGGCAGGTTCTTGACTCTCCGAAGGCCCAGTCTCTGACTCTGGAAAATGGGGAGTTGGCCTGACCTCAGGTAGTCCCCAAGATGCTCAAAAGGGAAGTTCAAAGTGCGGGCCCTCCCCGTCTCCGGTCTCCGCGATCAGCAAGGGAGGCAGGGGTCAGACAGCAGCAGGGCGGGCGTGGGGGGCTGGGGGGATCCAAGGGAGGGGAGGCCGGCTGGACAGGCCCAGGGCAGAGACAGGGTTCTCATGAATCCAGAGCCAGCTGTCCCCACCTCCTCATCAGTCCGTCGCCAAGAAAGGTCCACTGGACTGTATTAGGGACATATAAAGTGTCAGCTTTCCAGCCCAGGAAAAGAGTAGTATCTGTTTACAACCATTCTGGTGGAATGTTACATTCTCCCCCAAGCTCCCCACATCTTGGGGTCCCACTTCATCCCTGAGGGCACTCCTGGTCTTGCTAGATCAAAAGATGCCCAGGCAGAGAACTGACATCTGGGCTCTTCCTTGTCTTTAACTGATGGCCACAGTCCTCCCTGAGGCTGGCAGTACATCTAGACTCTGTTGAGCCCTCACACCTGCCTCAGCTTGACCCTAGGGGTGGAAGATCCTCTTGGGTGGCTCAGCGTGAGCCCAGCTTCTCACAGCCCAGAGCAGTGGCCAAGAGTGCTGAGTGAGGGTGGCTAGGGCCTCACGTGGGCACCAGGACACACCAAACTGCTGGCTTTTGTGTTCCCTTTGGGAACATTTGCAAACCCCCTGAGTTGTCTAGCTCCCCAGCCCCAGACAGAGGCACTTGGCTGCCCAGGAGGCCAGGTCAGCAGGCCCCATGCCCTCTCCCCGACAGGTGGCTTCAGCAGATTCCAGGCCGAGTGCCCTCACCTGTGTGAGACCAGCCTGAGTGGCCATGCCAGCTCCAGCTTGGCCCCGCTGCCCAGTCCAGCGCCCGTGGTGGGGTTGGGCAGCCTGTGCCTGGGCTCCGACTGCTCTGATGCAGAATCCGAGGCTGACCGCGACTCCATGAGCTGCGGCCTGGATTCGGAGGGTGTCACACCCCCCCCAGTGGGGCTGCGGGCATCCTTCCCTGTCCAGATCCTGCCCAACCTCTACCTGGGCAGCGCCCGAGATTCAGCCAACTTGGAGAGCCTGGCCAAACTGGGCATTCGCTACATCCTCAATGTCACCCCCAACCTCCCAAACTTCTTCGAGAAGAATGGTGACTTTCACTACAAGCAGATCCCCATCTCCGACCACTGGAGCCAGAACCTGTCGCAGTTCTTTCCGGAGGCCATTGCATTCATCGGTGAGTCCACCCTGCCCGACTTCCCCACCTCTCTGCCCCCTACCTCTCTGCCCCCACCTCTCCACCTCTTCATTCCCCCACCTCTCCACCTCTCCATCCCCCACCTCTCCACCTCTCCACCTCTCTGCCCCCAGGCCAGCTCCTGGCCGTCCCCTCTTGAGCATTCCTCCCAAGTGCAGCTGCCATTCCCAGAGCCCAAAGCAAGGGTGACACTTCCAGGGAACAGGTAGAACTCAGGGCGGCCCCCAGAGGCCACCAGTGAAACCTCCAGGCCATGGCCGTCGGACTCAAGGGCAGGGCGGGGGCTTCGAGGGCCTTTCGGAGGGCTTCGGCCTCACACGCACCTGCCCTCGGGGTCTCCCCGGCCCTGTGGTGCTCCACCTAGATGAGGCCTTGTCTCAGAACTGCGGGGTGCTCGTCCACTGCCTAGCGGGGGTCAGCCGCTCTGTCACCGTCACCGTGGCCTACCTCATGCAGAAGCTCCACCTCTCTCTCAATGATGCCTATGACCTGGTCAAGAGGAAGAAGTCTAACATCTCCCCCAACTTCAACTTCATGGGGCAGTTGCTGGACTTCGAGCGCAGCCTGCGGCTGGAGGAGCGCCGCTCGCAGGAGCCGGCCGCTGGGGAACGGGCGTCTGCGGCCTCCGACCCGCCGTCCTTCTTCACCACCCCCACCAGCGATGGCGCCTTCGAGCTGGCCCCCACCTAGGGCCCCACAGCAGGCAGGCCGGCCCCCGGCCCACCTCCACCCATGGGTGTCCCTGCTCACCGTGGGGCCAGGGAGCGGAGAGTGGGAGGGTCGGCCTGAGCGGGGGCTGGGGGAGAGCGCAATACCTCACGCGGGCTGGCGTCCTAATCGATGTGCCTAGGGCAGGACCACGCTTTGAGCCTGCCTCTTCTGCGACTGTTACTCTTTTCTTTGCGGGATGGGAGTGGGGGTTCCTCTCCAGGTGACCGCAGCGCCGCCCGGCCCTGTGCCCCCCGCTTCCCCTTCTGGAAGGGGGTGTGCCACCTCGTTGCTGCAGGGACTGCCTCCCAGCCCCTTCCCTGTCCTCAAATGGCCACGTGGGGGGAGGACTTTGCCATCACTGGTGTTGTCACCTCCCTGCTTCTCCACCAAGGGCTGGGGCCTCTCGGGCTACGGACCCAGAGGTGCAGTGGCCGCCCGCGTCATGGCCTGGGAGCCACGGGGCGGGTTCCCGGCCACACATCTGGTGTGCTGTTTTTTTTCCCTCTTCCCCCACGTCTTGACGGGATCACTGGGGCTCTTTGTGAGTGAGCGTGGTCAAACTGCCGCCGGAGGAGATGGGGTCTCAGAGCGGGAGTGGGAAAGGGGAGGGAAGAAGAAGGCCTCACTTTGCTGCTGCGGGGCCCACACAGCCACTGCTGCTTTGTGGGGCAGGGAAGCGCCTAAGCTGCAGACACACAGTCATTCATCGATGCGCACACCCCTGTGGGCGGCGGGCATGCGTGCGCGCGTCGGCACTCACACACGCACGCTAGTCCGCAGGTGCACCCAACCCAGGGCTGGCAGTCTTGGCGGCGCGGGACCATCTCACTCTGGAGCCTGGAGAGGAGCCATGCTTCTTCACTTTTGTAATCCACCTCATAGCTGCTTTCTTTAATTGTTCCTTCTGAATAAACAGTTTATTTAAGATACTGCGCAGAGGGAAGCGACCTCCTGAGCGCCTTGGAGGGTTTAGGGGATCGTGGGGAAGGAGGCCCCCTTGGTCCCTCTCTGCCCGTGGTAGAAAGGGGTGTATGCCAGGCTGGCCAGGTACGCAAGTGCGACATCATTTCCCATCTGGTGCTTGTACTGCCCGCTGGCCCAAGATTTGAGTCGCTCGTTCGTGCACCTCCATTTGAACCCTTAGCCTGTGCCACACACTGTCCTGAGGACTAGGTTGCAGCAGTGAGCCCTGCCTGCTCAGAGCAGGTTTTCCAAAGGGGGAAGAAATGAAAAACGCAAGTCACATCACGGCAGTGACGACATAGGTGTCCAGTGTGTGGACAGAGTGGAAGAGCGAAGACCCAGCACTCACAGCTGATCCCTGAGACACCGGCCAAGTCAGTCCCAAACCCCACCTAGAGCCTCCCAAGGGCCACCCCAGCAGGGAGCATCCTAAGGGTGACAGGGAGGGGCGTGGCAGACTGGCACATGTGAGTGTCGTGGTTCTCTGACTGTGGGATTTGGGCTGCAAAGGCCCAGGCTGGGGACTAGAAGAGCCCCACGAAGACCAACGGGCCACCTAAAGGGACAGAGGTGACCTGCCCCTCTCCTCAACTTGGGACAGTGGCGACACCTTCTCCACACCGTAGCTGGTGGGGTCTCTAAAGCTGTGACTCTCTACCATGGAGCTGCAGCAGAGGGGAGGGGCAGCTGGAGGGTGGCGGGAGCAACTGCGGCCTGAGACAGCAGTGGAGGCTTTGGGAGCAACGTGGCCCAGAACCCGCAAGATGCTGGGGCAGTCTAAAGGCAGGACCGTGAATGGCCGAGCTGGTAGGAAGGAAGAGCAAGGTGATGAGGTGAGAAATGATGCGAATCCTCCGGGCCAGTAGAGTGAGCCGCCCTGGGGCTAGACCAGGAGCCAGGACCCTCCACGGGAACGCAGCCCACCAACACCTTGATTTCAGTCCAGTGAAATCTATTTGGGATGGCTGATCTCCCGAAATGGAAGATGTGAAATCTGTGTTATTGTAAGCCACTAACTCTGTGGTAATTTATTACAGCAGCCACAGAAAACTACTACAACAGGTGACCTAGGGAAACGTATCCCAGAGAAAGAAGAAGGTGTGTGCTGATCTTGACCTTGGATCTGAGAAGTGAAACAATAGTAAAATGTTCCCCCTCTCCCAAGAGCTTATAGCCACAAGCTGAACTGTCTTTTAGAGTGGTCTAGGTATAAAGTAGTAGATACTCCAAAACCTCTCTCGGAGGGTCTTAGAAACAGCGGTCTGGCCAGGCACAGTGGCTCACACCTGTAATCCCAACACTTTGGGAGGCCGAAGCAGGTGGATCACCTGAGGTCAGGAGCTCAAGATCAGCCTGGCCCACATGGGGAAACCCTTTCTCTACTAAAAATACAAAAAAAAAAAAAATGAGTTGGGCATTATGTGCGTGTAATCCAAGCTACTTGGGAGGCTGAGGCATGAAAATCACTTGAATCCGGGAGGCGGAGGTTGCGGTGAGCTGGGATCCCTCCACTGCACTTCAGCCTGGGTGACAGAGTAAGACTGTCTCAGAAAAAAAAAAAAAGAAAAGAAACAGTGATCTGGCTGCTGGAGAAGTCTCCTGGATTCGTCTTGAAGCTGCATTTGACTATCTTACATGCAGATCTTACTTAGATTGTGACAGCCCAATAAACAGTAAAGTTTAAAGCATTAATAAAACACACTTTTAAGTTTTTTATTTCAGAAACAAGGTCTCAATAAAAGCTTAAACAGGCTGGGTGCGGTGCCTCAGCCTCCCAAAGTGTAAGATTACAGGAATGAGCCACCGCACTTGGCCTATTTAAGTTCTAAATGAAGTGGTCCAGAGGTCACACTGCTCCAGAGTGACCAGCATAAGCAAGTACAAATCCTCTGTGGAGGGAAGGATGCCCTTTAAACACAGGCCTCAAAGCACTTCTATAGAAAATTCCAAAATATGTAATTTTTTAAAATTCCAAAATGTACAAGGAAACAAGCCACCATGAGTTATAGAAACATTCAACATGTGAATTCGAGTATCAGTCCTGCAAAGATAGCAGCCTTTGAAATTACATGACAAAGAATATAAGTATAATTAATATGTTTAAAGAAATAAAATGAAGTATTGAAACCGTTAAAAAAAATAAACAAGAGAATATAAAATGACTAGTCACACTTGAAAGAAAACCAAAAAGAATTCCTAGAAATTAAAAATGTGATAATTGAAATTGGACCTTTAAAGTTTAAACAGCATATTAAACATAGCTGAAGAAAGAAATAGTGAACTGGAAGATGAATCTAAGGAAATTACCCAGAATGCAGCACAGAGAGACAATAAGATGGGTCACACATATATCTAGCTGAATTTCTAGAAGAGAAAGGAGAATAGGGAATATAAAATATTTTAATAAACAATGTCTGAGAATGTTCCAAAACTGATGAAAGACACTGTGGAAGAGACTGCTAAGTGTCCCCCAGTATCCATTCTCAGCTTCTCCTTTTTAGAAATAAATTGCCCAAAGGTTAATAGCGTATATGGCTTGACAGCTAAAAACTTTATTTCCCATCCTCCCTTGCAGCTAATTGTGGCCATGTTCTTGCATATTGTCTCCTATTTCTATTAGAGCCCTTAGCATTTTAATCATAGATATTGTAAACTTCTGGTCTGATCATTCCAACACCCCGTCATAGCTGAGTCTGCTTCTGGTACTGGGTCTATCTTTTTGAACTGTGTTTTTTGGCCTTTAGTATGTCTTGCCTGGTTTTTTTTCTTTCTTTGTCAAAAGCGGGACACATACTGGGTAAAAGGATCTGCTGCAAATGGGCTGGAGTGATATGGCAGTATATGGAGGGAGGAAAAGCATTCAGTTCTATAATTAGGTTTCCGTCTTTGGGTGTGTCTATGCCCCTAGACTGTGAATTTCACCAATGCTTCTCAGATTCTACCCCACTTAGGTGGGCCAGGATGGCTACAAGAGGCTGAGTTGGGTATTTCCTTTCCCTTCCCTTAGGTCAGTTAGGCTCTGGCAAAACCCTAATAGGTTGGGCCTGGTAAGGGTTACTCTTGAGGGCAGGCCTAGTTAAGAACAGAATACTCTGGGCATATTTGAAAATGGCCACCTTCCCCTCCCCTTGCCAGAAGCATGATGAGATTTTTCTCACTGTGAGAACCTGGTTGAGCTCCTGAAGGTAAAACTTACAAAAGTATGGGAGCCCCGCTAAGACTGTCCTCACCCTGGAATTTTAACTCTCAGACTTGTCCACACTGAGTCTCCAGCAATTCAGCAACTGCAGTTCGGTTGTTCCTATGCCAGCACTGGTTCCTGGGCCTGGCCTCCTGCTCTGCTAAGTTGTGATTCTCTGTGCCCACCTGTCTCCCCAGTTTTGGGAGCAGCAGTTAGCCCGGTGACTTCAGTTCTCTGATAAATCCAAGAGGAGTTGTTGATTTTAAGTGTGTTCCACTTTTACTTGTTCTTAGGACAGACTGATGACTTCTGGCCTCCTGACACACTGGACCAGAAACAGAAACTCTCCTGGGTCAGTCTCTATTGGGTGACTTTTCTTCTCATGATGGCTCACATTTTTATGCCTCTTCTGCCTCAGAAAGCCGGGACATAGGGCTCGCCTAGTCTGTTTTCTTTCTCTCGGGAACCACAGTCCTTCGCTGGTTGCTGTCCCCCATCTGAAAATAATGGATTTCATCTATTTTGCCCAGTTTCTAGCTGTTTATGGTGAGACAGTAATTCTGAACCCCATTATTCCCTGCCCTTCCAGCCCTGTCTGGTCCTATCCTTTAGATGCATCTCTTGTAAACAGCTTATAGCTGGATTTTTTTAAATCCTGTCTAACTGGATAATTTAATCTACTTATTTTGCTTCATGCTTTTTAGATCTATTTTTAACATATTATGTTGTACTTCCTACTTATCCCAATGTTTCTGTTTCTTTATTTCCCTTATTTGACTATTTTTTTTTTTTGATTAGTGGATATTTTCCTTTATTATTTGCTATTTTCTTCTACTAGTTTGGAAGTAGTACGTCCTATTTATATTCTAGTTACTCTAAAAAATTTAACATACATATTTGTCTTAACAAAACGTAAAGTCACTCAGTATCAATATGGCCATGAGGGAATAACAGGGTTCAGAATTACTGTCTCACCATAAACAGCTAGAAACTGGGCAAAATACATGAAATCCATTGTTTTCAGATGGGGGACAGCAACCAGTGAAGGACTGGTTCCCAAGAGAAAGAAAACAGACTAGGCGAGCTCTATGTCCCGGCTTTCTGACTGAGGCAGAAGAGGCATAAAAATGTGAGCCATTTGGATCGCTTGAGCCCAGGAGTTCAAGACCACTCTGGGAAGCATGGCAAAACCCCATCTCTACAAAAAATACAGAAAATTAGCTGGGCATGGTGGTGCACACCTATAGTCCCAGCTACTCAGGAGGCTGCAGCAGGAGGATTGCCTGAGCTCAGGAGGTGGAGGTTGCAGTGAGCCGTGATCACACCAGTACACTCCAGCCTGGGTGACAGAGCAAGACCCTGTCTCAAAAAAAAAAAAAAGGGACCCATAATGAGAAGAAAAATTAGCCAATGGAAACAGACCCAAAGGCGTTTCAGTTCCTGGTCCAGCATGTAAGGAGCCTGGAAGTCATCAGTCTGTCCTAATAACAAATAAAAGCAGAACAGACTTAAAACTGAACCCATATTTTGATATGTGTAATTGGAGGCTCTGAAGAAGAGGAGAAAGAGAAAGGGGCAGAATAAATATTTGAAGAAATAATGGCTAAACACTTCCAATGTTTGGTAAAAGGCATTCATCAGATCCAAGAAATTCTATCAACCTCAACTAACATAAACACAAAGAGAGCCACGCATAGACACTTCATGGTTAAATGATTGAAAGCCAAAGACAATTTTGCAAGTATTATTGCAGGAGAAAAAATAACCCATATAGAAAGGAACCACAACAAAATTAACATCTGACTTCTCATCAGAAACAATGGAGGCCAGAAGGGAGTGGAATGACAAAGTAAAAGTGTTGAAAGAAAAAAATGCTATCAACCAAAAAAAATTTGTTTTGAGACAGGGTTTCAGTCTGTCACCCAGGCTGGAGTGCAGTGGTGTGATCTCAGCTCATCACAGTCTCAATCTCACGGGCTCAAATGATCTGCCTGCCTCGGCCTCCAAAAGTGCACAGATTACAGGTGTAAACCACTGCACCCAGCCTCCAAATTTTGTACCTAGCAAAACTATGCTTTAAAAATTGAAGGTTTAGCCAGGTGAGGTGGCTCACGCCTGTAATCTCAACACTTTGGGAGGCCAAGGTGGGTGGATCACCTGAGGTCAGGAGTTAGAGACAGCCTGGACAACAGGATGAAACCTCATCTCTACTAAAAATACAGTAATTTGCCAGGTGTGATGGTGCCTGGCTAATTACTGTATTATACCTCTAATCCCAGCTATTTGGGAGGCTGAGGCACGAGAATTGCTTGAACCTAGGAGGCAGAAGTTGCAGTGAGCTGAGCTGAGATCACACCACTGCACTCCAGTCTGGGTTACAGAGCAAGACTCTGTCTCAAAAAAAAAAAAAAATTGAAGGTTTAAAAAAAGACATTCCCAGATAAACAAAGGCTGACATTATTCATTGCTAGCATGCCTCCTTACAAGAAATACTCAAGGAAGTCCTTCGGGCTGAAAGGAAATGACACCAGTTAGTAACTGGAATTCCAAGTAAGAAATGGAGAGCAGAAAAAATAGTTAATAAGTGAGCTAATATAAAAGCCTCTCAACATATTTTTATTCATTTCTTCTCTTCTTTTTAAAGCATAAAATTGCATTAAAAAAATAGATATAATGGGCCAAGCACGGTGGCTCACGCCTGTAATCCTAGCACTCTGGGAGGTCAAGATGGGCGGATCACCTGAGGTTGGGAGTTCGAGACCAGCTTGACCAACATGGAGAAACCCTGTCTCTACTAAAAATTCAAAATTAGCCAGGCGTGGTGGTGCATGCCTGTAATCCCAGCTACTCAGGAGGTTGAGGCAGGAAAATCGCTTGAACCCAGGAGGTGGAGATTGTGGTGAGCCAAGATCATGCCATTGCACTCAAGCCTGGGCAACAAGAGCAAAACTCCATCTCAAAAAAAAAAAAAGCTATAACACTGTATTTCAGGGGTTTATAACCTATGTAGATGTAATATACACGACATTATTAGCACAAAAGAAGAGGGAAAGAATGTAGCCATACTGGGGCAAAGTCTCCATATTTCATCAAAACTGAGTATTCATCTGAGATGGATTGTGATTAGTTAAGACTCATAATATAAAAATAACTCAAACTATATAATTAAAAATCAACAGAGGAAAATTGGCCAGGCACAGTGGCTCACGCCTATAATTCCAGCACTTTGGGAGGCCGAGGCAGGTGGATCACTTGAAGTCAGGAGTTCCAGACCAGCCTGGCCAACATGGTAAAACCCCATCTCTACTAAAACTGCAAAAATCTGGCAGGGCACGGTGGCTCATATCTGTAATCCCAGCACTTTGGAAGGCCGAGGCAGGCAGATTACATGAGGTCAGGGGCTTGAGACCAGGTGGGCAGATTACCTGAGGTTAAGGTCTACTAAAAATACAAAAATTAGCTGGGCATGGCGGCGTGCACCTGTGGTCCCAGCTACTCGGGAGGCTGAAGCAGGAAAATTGCTTGAACCTGGGAGGCGGAGGTTGCGGTGAGCAGAGACCAGGCCATTGCACTGCAGCCTGGGTGACAGACTGAGACTCTGTCTCAAAAAAAAAAAAAAATTAACAGAGAATATACAATGGAAAACTAAAACAATATTTAACACAAGAGAAGGCAGTCAAGAAACAAGAGAAAAAACAAAAAGACCTGAGACATACAAGAAACAAACAGCAGGGAGAGAGATCCAAAATGCCCTATTAGCAGCAGCTCAGGATTGTAGCTCCCAGTGAAAGCACAGAGAGCGAGTGGACGCCGCAATTTCAGACGAATTTTTGTTGCCCACAAACTGGGGGCTTCCCGGTGGAGGAGCCACACGGGTCACCAGCGCGACTCTTTTGGCCAGTGCGGCTGTTTTGCCGGTGCCCTGGGGTGGCGCTTCTCAGTGTGGAGTATACGCGACTGGGTGCCCTTTTAGTCGGGCTCGGCTGGTCCCATCCCTACAAGGAGAACAGCAATTGGAAGTGCTGAGGACTGAGAGCAAGCACAGCTGAACCCGGGAAGGCCCAGCTCTGTGGGGAAGGGGCGCACCCCGAAGGAAAACTAAGAAACAGAAAAAACTTCATCACCAACAAGCCGGACGTCCACTCAGAGACCCAATCTGAAAGTCAGCAATTACAAAGATGACAGGTGGATAAATCCACAAAAATGGGAAGAAACCAGTGCAAAAAGGCTGAGAACACCCGAAATCAGAACGCCTCTCCTCCTACAGGGGATCGCAGCTCCTCATCAGCAAGAGAACAAGGCTTGACGGAGGATGAGTGTGATGAACTCACAGAATCAGGCTTCAGAAGGTGGATAATAAGAAAC
>PVKP010029170.1:0-29294 GCA_004027715.1 Plecturocebus donacophilus
ATACATTTCTTAGAGCTACCCCAATTCTTTCAGATCCTCTGTTCTTGAAGTGCCCTCCTGGTTCTTTTCATCTAGTAACAAATATGACTCCATATCACCACCTTCCCAGAGAATCAGCACTGCAGCCATGCCTCCAGAGCTTTTGCTTCACAGATAGGCTTAATAAATGCACTTCACCCTTTTAGACCACAGGGTCTGGAAAGGAACATTGTTTTTGTTTGGGTTGTTGTGCTGCTTTCCATCAGCTTAATACAATCCTGACATCATGCTTCTAAGAAGAACCCTAAGACATTTGTTTCTTTGAAGTACTATTACCAGTGAGATGACAACAGAAAGTTAATAGACATAGGACTCAGGCACTCAGGCTCACTCTGCTTAAACTAGCAGAGTGGGAACAGAAGAGAGAGGTGTATATTCCATAACCATGTCAGCCTGGGGTCTTGGGTTCTAAGAGGTGTAGTGGCTTTGGCCTGAGCCCTAAACCCAGCAGCTGCAGTCAGTGTCAAAACGTATGAAGGCACAGAAAGTAAAGAAAGATCAGTGTTTTAAAGGCTCCAGCCACTATATGATTTCTCAGCAACCTCAACTCTTTTTTTTCCTTCTTTTTGAGATGGAGTCTCACTCTGTGGCCCAGAGCTGGAGTGCAATGGCATGATCTCAGCTCACTGCAAGCTCCACCTCCCAAGTTCAAGCAATTCTCCTGCCTCAGCCTCCTGTGGAGCTGGGACTACAGGGGCACCACCATGCCTGGCTAATTTAGTAGCCTCAGCTCTTAATCCATATGGGAACTGTTGCCGACCTGCAGGCCCTGACCCAGCGACGGATGAACAAATGCGCTCAGATACGGATATCCAGCGAAACAGCAGGCTAGGGGTCTGGGCCACTCACAGACACCAAGGAGGGTGCTGTAAAGAGTTCAACAGCCACGGCCTTCACAAGCTTGTTCTGTGGGCATTTATTCAGTACAGATTTCATGACAAAGGCTTTGAGTCAACACACTTGTGGATAATTAATATGGTCACCCTCCCCAGAGACGGCAGTCTTACAGATGATTGAAGGCCAGGTTCCGAGGCCTAAGTAAACTAACTTATCTAGATCAGTTTCTTTACATCCTCTAGTTATTTAACTTCAGCTTTCAGGTACCAGATAAGAGAATCTGGCTGCCTTCAGCCAATTCCTATTCTGAGGCTTTTGCAAGACTCTCCAGCCTTCCAAGAAGGTTTGCATCTATTTTACAATTTTTCTCACAACCCTGACTGAACTCCTACAAACTGTCAGAAGACCCCTGGTCTGTTTCTCATTACTAACATGGTAACCCATGATTGCCAAACACTGGCTGAGCAGCCATGCTCTGCCCAGCAGCATTGTTTTCTAAGCACTTAGGTGTATCTTCTCATTATCCTCACAAAAACCCTGTTATCAACTCCATTCTACAAGTGGAGACCTTGAAACTTAGAGAGCATAAATAATAATAATCACTAAAATTCATGAAGGGTGCCCTTCTAGCCCTCTACACATGTCAGCCACTATTCTGAGTGTTTTTATATGTTGACTCAATTAATCCTCATAACACCCTTTTATTGTTACTATTTGTGTGTCTTCATATTACAAATGAGGAAACTGAGGCACAGGAAAGTGGTGAAATAAAGTCATTTAGCTGATGAGTAATAATTAGACAGAACTTGAACTCAGGTAGCTTGACACCAAAGCTGTGCTTTTACCGCTAGCTGATTTGCTCAAAGTCATAGCACTGGTTAAGACTGGAGTTTGAATCTACCCCATTTAGTCAGAATCTAGAGCCACAAGGACAGCCATGTCTCTCTGTGGCCCTCTTATATGTCTAGGGGGTCAGGTTTCCTCTGCAGTGGCTCCTACGGCTGGCAGCAGGGTCTGGGAAGGATGTACTGCCTTTCTTAGAGGTAGGCTGGGAAAAATGTTTCCTCATCATTCATTTTTGAAATGTCTGGAGATTTTTAAACTTCTAGGAGAGGAGATAAGTGATGTGAAGAAAATCTGGGTCATTTTTGTGTATACAAAGGGGCCATTCTAATAGTGGTCTCAAGGGGTCTTTTCCAGACACAAGGAGAGAAAACTGTATTAGTAGCCCTCTCTTCCCTTCCTGGGGAGTTTGAAACTGTATCTAGTTTTGAAATCTAAAAATCCCCAAGCTATTAGATCTGGTCCTTTTTACTCCCTTGGCCATATATTCCAGTTTCTGCCAAAAAGGCTGCCTCAAGACATAAGTGACACCCAACTCTTGGGGCCACCTGTTCTCTCTTTTCATAGAAACCAGAGATTCTAGGGCTCTGAGAAGTCTCTAGCAGTCACTGACCTAACCACTAGCACCAAGTTCTACAAATAATGCCCCTGGGGAACTCAATAAAATGATCAATGGCTCGCCCCCACAGGTCTTAATAAAGAGTGGATAGGTGGAAAGTTTATAAATCAGGATGAGTCATTTAATTCACCAAGGGAAAAGATAAATAAATCAACACTCCAATTAATTTTAACCTGAAAAGAAACTGCTTAGAGATAGTGCTTTAGCCAAGTCTGTAGGGTCTGAACAACCTTAATTATTCACAAATGCAAATTGTTTTTACTCTTTGCTAGATAATTTCTTCATGCCTTCCACCCAGTTCCTCTTCCCCTCACCATCTTCCTCTCTCCTCACCCCTTCTCTTCATTCCTGAAGAGCCAAAAGGAAATTTCTGGAAATGGCCCTCTAATCATTCAAGTTTTTTCTTTAAAAAAATTTAATGAATTTTCCCAAGACACTAATTAGCTTAACCTGAGATCCAGGGACTGCCCTAAGTCTAAATAATCCATAATGGGCTTCAGGGACCCCATGAGCTAGCTGAAATTATATGCAAAATTTTGGGGATGGGAGCAAAAAAATAATCAGAAAGAATGAATAAGACCTAGAAGCACAGGAGGGTGACTATAGTCAATAGTAAGTTCATTGTACATTTTAAACAACTAGAAGAGTGTAATTGGATTGTTTTAACACAAAGGATATATACTCTAGAGGATGGATACCCCATTCTCCATGATGTGATTATTACACATTCAGTGCTTGTATCAAAACAGGTCACGTACTCCATATATATACACATTTGCTATATACCTACAAAAATTTAAAAATTAAAAACAAACAAAAAATTGTGAGAGTAGGGTGCTTCCTGATTCCCTGCCCACCCAGAAGTCCAATTTTCATCAAATTCACAAGAAAGTCTATGTTATCCCCAACCCCCCCAAAAATCATTATGCATTAAAGGACTAGTCTGTACCTACCTAAACATTGCATCACCAGGAACATTTATGATGCAGTGTCAGAGAGCCCAGGCTTTGGAGCCAGATAGATGCAGGTTCAAAGCCCAGCTCTGTCACTTATGAGCTGTATGAATTCAGACAAGTGTCAACTTCTCTGAGCCTGTTTCATCACCTGTAAAATGGTGATCATAGTAACTCCTTCATCATAGGATTATTGGGTGACTACACAGCATAGCACAAGAAAGCACATAGAATTTGTTTACAGAAAGGGCAAAATAAAGATCCTCTCTACAAGAGACAGAAAAAAGGCAGATCTAGGCTCAGGAGCAGAGATACTGCTCTCCCATCTTTGGGAAGCGCCTTTCTGGCTTTGCTAATGATGAAGGTCACTGTGCTACAAAGACAATCAGATTGGGATCACCCCTGGGAAATCCATAAGAATCAGATTGGAAGAGCACTCTTTATGAGCATCATATTAGATTATAAACCTTTTTATAGATCTTATAGTGATGTGCCCAACCTGATTTAAAATAAACTTCTAACCCTCTATTCTCCTACTATGTCTACCCACTACTCCCAACATAATGTGATAAGCAAAGTCTAAACATTTCGATCATGTACAATGTGAAGTTGCATCACAGTGAGGGTACTGAAATGACCCCAGGGAGCCTGCACAGCCAGATGCCAGCAGTCCTTCTGCAAGATCCAAATATTTTCGGGTTCTACCTGGGTCAGTTGGCTGCTCTGGGGTAAATATCAGTTCAATGCTTTTAGATCTTTTGGCTGTTGGGACTTCCACAACAGCATCAGTGACTTCAAAAACATCCTGAAGTTGATTGATATGCTCCTGTTGTATGGGCTGGATTCCTGATTCCAGAGAACAGACCAACAGAATGCAGGCCAAGAGGACCCCACCTTTGCATCCCTATTTCTCATGGCAAAGTTGCCTCACTCCTAGAAAAAAAGAACTTCAGCCTTATATTCTGAGACAGGCAGAGGATTGAAGCTGATTGTCCTTCTCTATATATCTGATTTTATATTATGATTAGATTGTGGGGAGTGCTATTACAGGGTTTAAATGCATTGAAATAATTATATCATTTCTCTTTCGCTATAAGTAAATTTTAATTTGGGGCTGGATACAGTGGCTCACAACTGTAATCCCAGCACTTTGGGAGGCTGAAGCAGGCAGATCATGAGGTCAGGAGTTCGAGACCAGCCTGGCCAACATGGAGAAACCCCGTCTCTACTAAAAATACAAAATAATTAGATGAGCATGGTCTTCAGGTCTTCTAACAGTTCCCATATGGATTAAGAGTTGAAGTTGCTAAATTAGCCAGGCATGGTGGCATGTGCCTGTAGTCCCAGCTACTTGGGAGGCTGAGGCAGGAGAGTCACTTGAACCTGGCAGGCAGAGGTTGCAGTGAGCTGAGATCATGCCAATCCACTCCAGCTCTGGGAGACAGAGCAAGACTCCATTTCGGAAAAAGAAAAAAAATTAATTCCGAAGCCATTCATAGTGGTTATAATTTTTTTTCTCAGACCATGTGGTGACACACAGTGTACTGGCTTTTGATGACTTGTCCTTGACACCTGCTCATTTGGTGCTGCTCAGTTAACACCTGTCCATCTGTATTTTTGTCTTTAAAGTCCTTATTATCAGCCTAATTCCCCAGCTATAAAAGTTGTTTGTCCCCTAAACAAGTTGAAAAGAAATTGCAGAATAATCAGAGTGTGTCTAGAATGAATAAAAAATGAGAATCCCATGACATCTAAGACAGTATACAGTCTTGATTGGACATACAGACATGGTGACAGAAAACTCAGAAGCCAAGAGGGTCAGAGCGATGGAGCTTAGTTGAACACAAGTTCATTTTCTCAAATGTGAGTGTTCCGCCTCTCTGACTGGCATGCCTCCTTTCCTTCCTCAATTGCTGAGTGCTGTCCCCAACCATAGATGACTTCTTTACACCACATGGTTGCAGATAGCATAGTTTCAAGGCGGGTGTGCTTAGATGTGGTAGAGGTCATGGGCAAAGTGAAGTCTTGGTGGTGATGGTTTATGCAAAGAATCAAACAGCCCAGTGAGTCAGAGATCTGGTAAGAATGTGGAAGTCCTCATGACTTAAAATATCCAGCTCTCATAAGAGAAGTTCCAGAGCAGAGGAGCCTCTTCTAGTACGGACCCAGCAGCTACACAGAAGGGCTGAGACTGCTTGCTCTGTCATGCCTCTACCATCTTCCTACTGCTGAAGTCAGGCCTAGGGAAGGGGTTGAGTCAGCCATTCTCAACCTCTGCTTCTGCCTCTCACTTTGCCATATTTGCTCCAAATCTGGGATGCTGCAGTTCCACGGACTCAGATACACCTGGGGTTCAGCAGACCTAATTAGCCCTACGTGTGTCTGCTCCCAAAATAGAGTCATTTATTCTAGTTTCTGCCCTGACCAGCAAAGTGTAACCTAGGCCCATGGCACATAGCCCATAGCTCCAGACTGGGAGTGAAGCCACATTCCTTCTGAACAGTTCCTAAAAAACTTTTAGTCCCAAATGAGTGACCTTAGAAGTAGAGTTTTGAGGATGGAGCTGAGCACAAGGATTTCACATCTTCTCCTCTTTTCAGTATAGCTCTCAAGCCCCTGACTCCAAAGGCAGGACACTGATGAACTTGCCTTTACTATGACAGTCTTTACAGTACAAGAAAGGGGCTGCAGGACAATCCCCACTCCCAAAGACCCAGCCCAGAGCTCAGGAAACCCAGGTTGCTTCTCACCAAAACTGAAAACCAGGGCACCCTGGGAACACTCAGGACCCCACTCAAGCACCAGCTCCCTCCAACAGTTCCTCCTTACCCCCCTGATGTGCTGACCATCTTTCCCTTTGACTCAATTCCATTGCAGCACTAACTCAGAGAACCTATCCTCAAAGCCAGAGTTTCTGGGATTCAGATCTTGGAGGTGTCACCTATTCCCTATGTGACTCTGTGGGAGCTACTTAGGTTATCTGCACCCTAATGTCCTCATCTATCAAATGTCGATGATGACAGCACCCATCTCACAGTCTTTGGTAAGGCTCAGAATGTGGACTAGAATAGCAAGCACTCAACATACTCCCTATACTGTTGCTGGCACCACTGCTCCCACTCGTCAGATACTATGTAAGGTCATGAGCCCCTTGAAGGTGGGAAACTTTTTCGGTTTAATTCTATGGTCCCAGCACCCAGCATAGAGCATCGTGCACAGAAGGCTCAAAATGTTTAATGAGTGAGTGAATAAAGTGAATCCAGTTGGCAATGCTGGACTATATATGCTCAGCTTGACTTGGTGATGGTTGCCTTACAGAGAGTTCCCCCTGCGGTGTCCTGAAAAAGGAAAGAATGTCAACAGGCAGTCACACTGGCCAGAGAGAAACTGAGCAATGTGAGAATGGGCAGAGGAGAATGGGCATTACAGCAAAGAAGACTGGCATTGAAGTGGACCAACTGGGCTGTCTTGAGCACATCCATTTCCTCCTGGCTTCAGTCTGGCCATCTGTGTGTCTAAACAAAGGCAGGAACTAGTAGAAAGATGGGATATCATTTCAGAAAGAACAGGTGGACAGGTGGAACATGACCCACCTTTCTCCCCCTGCCTCAGGGGACTCCCCCATGGCCAGGTAAAAACAGAAGCTTTAAATAGGCCCTGCTTCTGAAGTCACAGCAAAAGCCATGTCTAGTGTCCCTAGGAATCCTCCCAAATTCTCCCACCTGAGAGCCTCCTTCTCCCCACACAGGCCAGTGGAGTGCAGTGGAAACACTTTGCCTCTCTGAACCATACAGCAGTACAGCAGGAAGCATGGGAACCTCCTGTGGCTGCTGTGGGTGCCCGCAGAGCTGCTGGCCACTATGTCACCACAACTGAAGCGGCCTTTGTGGCCTTCTTTCTGTGGCCCTAGGAGGAAACAGGAACTGGGAGCTAGCAGGCACCAAGGCGCCATGGAGGCCACATGCCAAATGGAGGAATGTGGCAACCTTCTTTGAAATCAGAATTGCTGAGGTCTGTCTGTAGCTCAGACAGTGCTATGGGCCCCTCTTAAGGCCAGTTGTCTCAACTGAACCCTGGACGCTATCCACAAAGGCCCCAGATCCTAGCTTAAGAGGCATCTTCCCATGAATGCCCTGGGGGCCCCTGTTGCCAAGTGACATGTGACTGTCATTGCAGAAGGCCCTATTCTCCCAGAATCTAGGAGAGGAAGGGGGACTCTATGCAGCTGGAAAAGGCAAATTCTAACAGTCCTTTGTGATTTTAGACATGGTATTTAATCTCTTCCAAAATGCCAAATAATATTAAAAGAGGGCATGTTGTTTTTATGATTTTTCAGGAAGGGTCATGGACTAATAACAGGTTGTGAACATTGGAACATTGCCAGGAGGGTTCTTGCCCCGCCTGTATGTACGTATTGTTGTTCTATTTATGACCAACATGGAAACAAGGTAATAATCAGAACTAAGAGATCCTTTTAGCCTGCCTATTTTTCTTAGATCTGGAATATTCTGGGCCTAGACTGGGAGTGGAGCCTCACTTGTTGATTTTTAGCAGCAGCTGAAAGGACCTGACCAAACGGACGTTGCCGAGACGACATTCCTGTCTCTTTCTGTCTTCACAGGGAGACGTCCTATTTGAGCTAACCTGGTTTGAGATCCTAGCCTCCCACTCTCCAAGCATGAGACAGCCATGAGAAGGCCCCCTGCAGCCACAAACATTTGTCAGACTGACTTGGTGAAGTTCAGCACTGAAAGCAATTTCTTACTCGGAAAATCATTTATCATGGACAGTCTGTCGAAAACAATCTCATTTCAAACCCTTCCCAGGGAGAAAAGAACTGACAACTGGCACTAAGTAATCTACGACAGAGCCACTGGGAGTCATTCATCTTTCCTTTGCCCAGCCCAGGACTTGACACTTTCAGAAGAGAAGTGGAATCAATCATAACTGCTCTGAGGGGCTTCAGGGAAAAGAGGAGAAGGTTACCGGGACAGCCACATACTCCTGAGTGTACAATGAGAGATTTTTCGTAGTCTCCATTTTACTGATAGCCAAAATCCAGAATAGCAGTCGTAGGGGTCTTTGAGGCAGGTGTACCTCCCTCATTACGAAATATGCTCTTTTTGTACTTTTAGCTCATCTTGAATGCTAGAATCCTCCTTCTTAGGGAGCAATTAAAGAAAAGCTTATTGCTTTTTTATATAAGCTGACTTCCCCTTGGGGCAGTCTTGTCTTTTCCAGACCAGAGCATGGAGTTTGTGGCATAGTAGATAAGGATTCTGTGCATGCCATTTCCACTGATGTCAACACCCTGGAAACAGAATATCTAGCCATTTGAAGTTCATGGAGAAAAGCAAAAGAGGGAAAATTTTTCCCCATTAAGTTTCCTGCCTCTTTTTAAAAAAAAAAATTCAATCAGTTACAGATAGGAAAAGCGATTGATCACTTTCTTTACTGAATGTCTGATTAAACCCAGGTTCTGGTTTTGAGGTTCACCAAGCACCAGAAGAAGCTAATGAATTTCAGGGTTCCATCATTCTAATGTTTTGGCATTAACCAGTGACTCAGAAGGTACTGCCAGATGCAAGTTATGACATAAATGCTATATTTCCTGGGAACCAAATAAAACAGAACCACCTTTGTAAACAGATAGCTCCCACCAGTTCCCAGAAAGATCTATATTATGGATATTTTTACTTCATATTATACCAATCTTTTTTATTTGTACTTCAGGTTCTGGGGTACATGTGCAGATCATGCAGGATTGTTGGATAGGTTCATACATGGAAATGTGGTTTGCTGCCTCCATCCCCTTGTCACCGATGTCTGGCATTTCTCCCCATGCTATCTCTCCCCAACCTCCCTACCCTCCGCTGTCCCTCCCCTAGCCCCTGCAACAGACCCCAGTGTGTGATGCTCCCCTCCCTGTGTCCATGTGTTCTTGTTGTTCTACATCTGCCTATGAGTGAGAACATGTGGTGTTTGATTTTCTGTTCTTGTGTCAGTTTGCTGAGAATGATGGCTTCCAGATTCATCCATGTCCCTACAGAGGACATGAACTCATCATTTTTTATGGCTTTATAGTATTCCATGGTGTATATGTGCCACACTTTCCCTGTCCAGTCTATCATAGATGGGCATTTGGGTTGGTTCCCCGTCTTTGCTATTGTAAACAGTGGCACAATGAATATACCTGTGCATGTGTCTTTATAATAGAATGATTTATAATCCTTTGGGATTGCTGGGTTAAATGGAATTTCTATTTTTAGGTCCTTGAGGAATCACCACACTGTCTTCCACAATAGTTGAACTAATTTACACTCCCACCAACAGTGTAAAAGTGTTCCTATTTCTCCACATCCTCTCCAGCATCTGTTGTCTCCAGATTTTTTGATTGCCATTCTAACTGGCGTGAGATGGTATCTCAATGTGGTTTTGATTTGCATTTTTCTAATGACCATATATATAAATCATTCTATTATAAAGACACATGCACACATATGTTCATTGCAGCACTGTTTACGACAGCAAAGACTCTCTCTGTTGCTATCCATAATTGAGGAGGAAGAGTATTTGTCAGCCTACTGTCTGCCACGCATGTGCTAGGAGCTTCACTCATCTCTTCACCCCAATATATCACTGCCATTGTACAGATGGAAAGACCAAGAGTTGTAGAGATTATAATCTGCCCAAGGCTACCTTCCTAGGAAGAGATAGGCCTGGATTTGAACCCCACCTCAGTCTGAGTCCAAAGCCTATGCTCTTCCCACATCACCCTGCTGGCCATCCCTGAAGCTAACACTATAGGTGGAGCAAACCCCCTGAGATGAACCATAGTGGCTATAAATATATATATATACACACACACACATACATAAAGCAAACAAAAACAAAATTAGTTGGCAAGGATGTGGACAAATTGCAACCCCCACATGTTGTTGTTGGAAATGTAAAATGGTACAGGCATTGTGGAAAATAGTTTAGTGATTCATTAAAAAGCTAAACATTGAATTTCTAAATGACCCTGCAATTCAACTACTATGCATATGAGAATTGAAAACAGGAATTCAAACAGATACTTGTGCACAAATGCTTATTGGGGCATTATTCACAATAGCCAAAAGATAGAAACAACCCACATGTTCATCATCAACAAATGAATGAAAAAGCAAAATGTGTGACAGCCATACAATGGAATATTATTCAGCCATAAAAGTGAATTAAGTACTAATACATGCTACAACATGGATGAACCTCAAAAGCATTATGTCAATGAAAAAAAAAAACTAGACACAAAGGTCACATATATATGATTCCATTTAGGTGAAACATCTTGAAGAGGTAAATCCAGAGACAGAAAGCAGATCAGTGGTTGCCAGGGGCTAGGAAGACAGATAAATGGGGAGTGACACCTTGATGAGTATGGGGTTTCCTTTTGGGGTAACAAAAATGTCTTGGAACTAAATAGAGGTGATGGTTGCATAATGCTGTGAAGGTACGAATTACCACTGAATCGTACACATTAAAATGGCTAATATGCTCTGTGAATTTCGCCAGGATTAAGAAAAACAAAGAGTGGTAAAGTTAGAAGATATTTCACAAGTTCTCTATTGCACTGCATTCTTTGTGGATGAGGAAAGTGAGCCCTGTCAGTCTGTCCAGGGTGGAATTACATAGCCAAAGTTTGTCAGTGAAGTTGGGGTTAGAAATCAACCCTCTGACAATTAATTTATCAGAGCTTGCACCCAGGCTTGCACTGGGGCACTGGAGGAAAAGAACAATATTGAGAGAAATAATTCTTTCTCAGACATAACTGAGAGCCTCCCAGTTCCTGCCTCTTTGGCTCAAAGCTCAGATTCCTGGGAAGTCATCCCTCCACCCCACTCCAGGGAAAATGGCTTCCTACTTTTATGTGAAAAGGAGCCACAAAGAATTCAGCATCATTAAACAACCTTAACTCTATCAACAGAGAAATTTCTGCCTTCAGGGGAGGTCCGTTTGATTTGCTTCTGCTTGAAGTGAAGCAGATAACCTCAATGAACATCTGATTACTTCTTTAATTTCCAGAGCTTGCTCATTACCGAAGCCACACTGTCCCTAGAGAAGGACCCGGGGTAGCTCAGATTTTAACACTCCTGGGCTGACAAGTCACTTAGCCAGGGCTTTAATTGAGAAATCAGTTATTTTATCCATTATTTTGCTAACATTATCAAAATCCTATAATACTCAAGGCCCTGAAATGACATTTTCTGCTATCATTTGTGCATGTGACTAGGAGAAAATTATGCATGTTAGACATGTTGAAGATACATACTTTCTTGAAGAGATTCTTTCCTACTTGCTCTAATCACTGATCCATTTCCACTGAACAAATTTAGCATCAGCATGAGAAGTCATAAGGCAGGGGGTTCATTCTTTCTCCCTTGGCTTGGCTTTCTAAAGTGTATGACTTTTATATTGTTGCTTTGCAAGCATGTGAAAATGTGTGTAAATTTGTGTGCATGTACGATGAATATTTTTCCCTGCTAAAAGGTACAATGAAATTGATAGCGACACTTTGCAAACCAACTCTCCAATAAACTTCTAGTGATTTGTTTTAGGTTTACTACTAGTCCTCCCAGCATTTCGGCAGACTGTAACTGAAGCTGTTTTTCTAGGAGGAAAATACCTGTTATTAAAATCAACAACCTGAGTCATTCTTTATTCCTCTCCATTTTCAACTAAACAGCTGTTCTGTCTGTGAGGCCTGCAGCATGTGCTCACACCCCAACTGCCTCCATCCTCTTCCAAGACAGCATCCTCTCAGTGGAGACGTGATAAAACTGCCTTCCAAATAGTCTCCTTGCTTTTATCTTTCCTTAAACTCTATTCTTCACATCACAGTCAGAATGACTTTATTTGTTAATGGCTTTATTGAGTTATAAATTCTATACCATACAATTCACCCATTTGAGGTTTAAAATTCAATGGTACAATCAATTTTAGAACACTTTCATAATCTCAGAAAGAAGCCCTGTACCCTTCAGCTATCAACCCCAAATCTTCCCACAAGCAAGCAGTCAGTAATCTATTCCCTGACTCTATACGTTTGCTTATTCTTGACATTTTATATGAATGAAGTCATATACTGTGTGATCTTTTGTGGCTGGTTTCTTCCACACAGCATAATGTTTTCAAGGTAGATACATGCTGTGGCATATTTCAGTTCTCCATTCTTTTTTATAGCCAAATGATATTCCACTGCAGAGACACATCACATTTTGTTAATCTGGTCATCTGCTGATGGGCATTTAGATCGTTTCCACCTTTTGGCTATGATGAATAATGCTGTTATGAACATTCAGGTGCAAGGTTTTTATGGACATGTATTTTCACTTCTGTTGGGTAAATACCAAAGAGTGGAATGGACATGTTATGGTAACTCTGTGTTTAAGCTTTTCAGGAATTGCCAAGCTGTTTTCCAAAACTACAGCACCATTTTACATCATCCCCAGCAGAAGCAACAAGGGTTGCAATTTATCCACATCCTTGTCAACACTTGTTATGATCTGTCTTTTCAAGTATAGCCATCCTAATGGGTGTAAAGTGGTATCTCACTGTGGTTTTGATTTGCATTTCTCTGATGACTAAGGTGTTGAACGTCTCTTCATGTGCTTCTTGACTATTTGTATATCTTCTTCAGAGAGAGATGTATTCATAACCTTTGACCGTTTTTAAATTGGGCTGTCATTGTACTTTCTTTGTAATATCCTTCCATTGAAAACAAAAGTTTTTATTTTGATGAGGTCTAATTTATCTACTTTTTCCTGTGTTGCTTGTTTGGTATCATATTTAAGCATTCATGGCTAAATCCCATGTCACAAAGGTTTACCCCAGTCTTTTCTCCTAAAAGTTTAAAAGTTTTTGCTCTCACATGTAGATCTTTGATCTATTTTGAGTTAATTGATATGAAGAGTCCAATTTTATTCTTTTGCATGTGGCTATCTAGTCATTCCAGCAACATTTTTTTAAGACAGGATCTCATTCTGTCACCCAGACTGGTGTGCAGTGGCACAATCACAGCTCACTTCAGCCTCAACCTCCCAGGCTCAAGTGATCCTCTTATTTCAGCTTCCCAAGTAGCTGGGGCACAAGCATGCACTACCACACCCAGCTAATGTTTTAAAAAACATCTGTAGAGATGGGATCTTGCTAAGTTGCCCACCCTGGACAGCACCATTAATTGGAAAGACTATTCTTTCCTCATTAAATGATCTTGGTATTATTCTCAAAAATTAGTTGACTATATAAAAATTGATTTATTTCTGGACTCTCAATTTTATTCCATTGATCGATATGTCCAGAATGACTGTTTAAAAGCAGAAATCACATTATTACTTTTTCTAAAGTAATAGCCTAATGTCCAATACAAGTCATTCTCTATCCCAAGATTCTTCACCTGGGGCCACATGCTTCCAAGAGGTCCTTAAGTAGTACTTAGGGAGTCCATGATTTGGATCAAAAAAATCACGTCTTTATTTTTATTAACCTCTAATTCAAATTTGGCATTTCCTTTAATAATGAATGTAGGCCATAAATTAGAATAGCATTAATGATACTTGTAACTTAGCAGTAGAAATCTCAGATATTTACATATAAGATTACAATTGTTACAAATATCTGAAAGTATTATTTACATTAATCCTACTTTAAAATGATGGTGTTATATTAGAATTGTTGCTGGAGCTTCATAAAAAATGCCATAATCAAGAAGCAAAGCACACTTTATCATAATTTGTTTTTTATAATCTGATAACTGATTTTAATATAATTGGTTTTCTTATGATCCAATGTTTTTATGCTATGCCTTTATAAATAATACTTTTCTGAGAAAGAGATCATAGTCTTCACCAGACTGCCAAAGAAATTCTTAGCACAAAACATTAAGAAACCCTGGTTTTTTCATTACCAGTTTTATTTTCTTCCCAGCACGTGGCATCAACTGAAATTATCTTATTTACTTGTCAACTTGTTTATGGTCTGTCTCTTTCTGATACTGTAATGTGTTTAGGGCTTAAAACAGTGCCAGGCATATTATAGCCATTCAATAAATATTTATTGAGTTAATTACTGAATCATCATGAAAATAAAGACTACTGATGCCAAATTAGTGACAGGTAATCCATACTGAAAATTATTTTACATTTATGCCATCATCGTCATTAGATTTAACAAATGCCAGCATGTCCTATATGCTGTATTAAGTGCTTGATGCACAGTATCTCATTCACTTTTCTCCATACTAATGACTAATATTATTATTCATATTTACAGTTGAGTGAACTAAGCCTCAGAGAGGTTCATTTCTCACTCAAGGTCACATAGCTAATAAATGACAGAGTTGGGATTTGTAACCAGGCCTACCTGCCTTCAGAGTATCGATTTTTAACTACAATAAAACACTTGTAAGAGAAGAGGAATTTTCTTCCTTTTCAATTGAGAAAGCTAAGATCCTGTGAAGTTAAGAAATGTGCCTCAGAACGCAGAGTTCAGTAGAGATTTCCAATAAAATGTTCTTTCCACTGTTCTGTTTATGAGCCACAGCAGGAAAACCCCTTAGCAAAAATATAGCAGAACTGGGTGCTAACAGGTTGCCTCCTACGAGAAGATGAATTTTGGAAAAGATTTACTTTGCAAGCATAATTAATACTAGCAGGCATTAACTGAAGCCTGTTCTTTTCTTTCTTGGGGTCCCGTCTGCTTCTCTAAATATTAGGGCTCGGCCTCATTCAGGGCATTAAGCACTTCATTAGGCTGAAATCCAAGTTAATTTGATTGCACAATTATCAACTGTCCCTGGCTGGAGGTTGTCTCATTTGTCAGGTTGCAAGGGGGCAGCATGGCCGGATGACATGCCTTTGATCCCCAGCTTGAAGTTTCAGTGCTTTCTGGCTTTGACCTCATCAAGTTTTACAGAAGGGAAGTTAAATTGGAGCAGGGAGACAGATATTCTCCTTACTAAAGCTGTCAAGGACACCAGGAGAACCATTTATCAGGTCTGCAAAGAAATAAGGCACAGGAAAAGTCCTGGTCACCTGGAGGTGGCAGCAAATGGGATCTCACCAAAGGTCCATTATGCCCAGGTCACTTACCCACATGAGAAGCATGCATCCAGGCTGACCCCTTTCCTCTTTCCTGTGCCCTATTTTCCCCTTACTAGCTAACAGGTTATTCAGCCTGGGTATACAGAGGAGCCAAGGGAAGGAATTAATTGCATTGTTTTCAACAGGGATTTTGTTGATATTAATAGAATCTGGAAGCACCCAAGTTCATGGAGTAGCATTTTCCTCTCCTCTGCTATTCATGCAAGTAATCAAAGGACCCACTTCCAGCCTTCCTCAAAGGAGGCCTCTCCTCCAGCCAACAAAGTCCTTTCACTGACTATTTTTGTAAAGACATTAACTTTACCCAAAGAGAAGGCTGGCCTTTGCCCTCAGCTTCTGAGAGGCAATCCCTAAACCCTTGGAGTGCCGTGCCTGGTAAAAGTGTCTTTTCCTGGGGTCTTGGGCTGGTCAGATAGTAACAGTATTATTTTGGGTAGGGGCTGACCATGCCAGAAAGTCTAACAATGTTATTTATGGTGGAGACTTTGGGTCACATGGTATCCATCCACCTCCAGAGGAGCAGGGAACTGAGGCTGGCCATGAAGGCAGTCATCCAAGTTTATAAGATCCAGTCCCAGTAAAAACTTTGAACTCTGAGGCTCAGGGGAGCTTCCTTGATTGACAATACTCCTTGCATGTAGTCATACATTGATGCTGGGAGGTAACATGACCCATGACTCCACATAGAGGAGATAATGAAAACAGTACTTGGATCTTTCCCAGACTCTGGCCTATGTACCTTGTCCTTTGGCTAATTTTAATTTGTATCTTTTCCCTGTAATAAATTGTAATGGTGAGTATAGTAGCCTTCAGTGAGTTCCGCAGTCCTTCTACGCATTATCAAACCTGAAGGTGACTTGGAGAATGTGCCAAACCTGCAGTTGATGTCAGAGTGAGGATGATCTTCGGGACTGTTCACTCCATGCTCTTCTGCACCATCCAAATTCTACCCATGCCTTGGGACCCAACTCTAGCCTGCCATCCTCCCTTAAAGTTCCCTGGATTACTGTACCCAGCAAGCATTCTGGCTTCTACACTAAAAGCTAGTGTTTCTCAAACTGCATTTTAGCAAATTCCACAATAAGAAACAGAGTTTACATCATAAATCAGTACACACATACGTTTATGCAGTACATAGATCTATATATGTATTGGAAACAAAAGTTTCATGAGATCAAACTGAACTTCTACAGCTATATTTCATTCTTGGGCTGATCAATCTCGTGATTTATTTATTTATTTATTTATTTATTTATTTACTTTTAGAGACAAGATCTGACTCTGTTTCCCAAGCTGGTCTCAAACTCTTGGCCTCAAGCCATACTCGACTCAAGCCTCCTGAGTAGCTGGGATTATAGGCACAAGCCACCGAGTCCAGCTATGTCATCTTTTTTAAATGCTTGTTTTTCCTTTCACAAACTATGAATGAATTGGAATTGCAGTTTTCAGAAGCACAGGTCTCGTCTATTATCCTGATAATTGATCTCTTTACTGCCTCACAATACATCTTACTTTGTTTCTTAATTTCATTGTGTTTATAATCTTGTCTCTCTCAAGACCTGATTAAATGCTTCAAAACAAACCTCAAAAAGAAAAACACCAGTAATATCTGATACTTTTTTGGTCACCTTCAAGCTGGGCACTGTGCTAAGAGCCTTTCCATGGAGTGTTCAATTGTTTCCACACACTATGATCATGTAGGTACTATCCACCATGAGATCTCTCGTCACCCCCTTCACCCCATTTTATAAAGGAAAGACTTCATTTCCTGAACTCTTTTCAAGCAAAGCGCTGTGACTCCTGGGCTCAAGCGATCCTCTCACCTTGGAAAGGTTAGCTGGCTTGCCCACACAGCTGCCAAGCAGTAGAGCCAAGCAAGCCAAGAAGGTTTGGTCTGATTCCAAACCCTGCTGTTCACCACTAGGCTTTCTCCTCCCTACTTTCTTTTTTCAAAATTATTTGTTTAAAGATAGGGTCTCACTCTTTCACTCAGGCTAGAACACAGTGGTGCAATCAGGGCTCACTTCTGCCTTAAACTCCTGTGTCGAAGCCACTCTGCTACCTCAGTCTCTTGAGAAGCTGAAACTATAGGCATATACCACCATGACCAGCTAATCGCATGAACACAGGAGGTGGAGGTTGCAGTGAGCTGAGATCATGCCACTGCATTCCAGCCTGGGGACAGGACAGGGAGAGACTCCGTCTCAAAAAAAAATTTTTTTGTTTTTCTTCAGAGATAAGGCCTCACTATGTTGCCCAGGCTGGTCTCAAACTCCTGGGCTCAAGTGATCCTCTCACCTCATGTGGGCCACCATACCCAGCTACCTTCCCACACATTTTTATTTCCTGCCAGAGCTGCCCAACAGACATCTTTGCCCCCAAGTGGAAAGGTCACAGATGACAAATATGAATGTGTAACTCTGGCCCAATGGGCTCAAAGAGGAGGGAGTTGGCAATGTTTCCTCTTCGGCTGGTACTCTCTTCAAGCAAAGCTCTGTGACTTTCTGCCTGAAGGCAGTGCTCTCAGGCCTGTTACGGTTCACCTCACTCAACTCAGGAGAGTCTCCTTCTAGAATGCCAGGCACCGCTGCCTGCCTCCTCACTGCCTCACCTTCCCTGTACCAATTAAACTGTCACAGTCGGCTGGCTTAGAGACAGGTGAGGTCAGGAAGAAATCTGACAGAATTCAGATGAGATGAGGCCTCCTTGTGCTGAAACCCCTCTTCTGTCAAACTGGTCTGAAGACTGGATGAGCCCATAGAGATTCCTGGCAACTCTCTACACTCACCTCTTCCTCTCTAGTGGAGAATAATAAATACAGCCTTGTACAGAAGTGGCAGCTGTTTGCATCTGTTTGGGCCCCCAGTGGTGCCTAGTTCCTGGGTGCAACAGCAGTGGGTCTCAGGTGGAATGATTTTGGCTGGAGATTGTTTGCACCCTGGAATCACAGCCTAAGGAGGAATTTTTCCTCTACACCCAAGTGCTAACCCACAGTACATAACAGAAGCAAATCAAAGAGCTCTCAGGCTTGGCCTAATAGAATCACCTTGTCTTACCTACCCCTTTTAGTGTTGCCTGGTATTGGAGGAAGAGGTAGTAAGCCTAGGGCCTCTCTCCCAGTTTCATTAGCACTGCCTGTCATTGTTGAGATTGTTAATGCATTGCGGATTAAGGGACACTTGATCAAGAAGGGAAAACAGTGCAGAGACTTTCACTTAGGCATGTTTTGTATGCCATGAGGGGAAAAGTTCCCAGTCAATCTCTGCTTAACCTTTGGGTTTGAAGACAGCCCTCTGTCAGCCATATGATCTTCATGGCAGAAGAAACAGGAGTGAGTAAGCAGATGAATTAATCTCAAGAGAACAGAAACCCTTAGTTTGGGTTTTATGGATCAACTTTAGGGTACCTGGCAGGCAAAATTTTTGTAGCTTTCATCCAATTCCTAAGTGGGTGTTTGACCCACAAAAGAACCACCGCCAGTCTACATGGTAATCTACATACATTGCCTTCTATAATTTTACCTGCTATAGCTGCCAAATTTTATTCATTCATGCTTCCTCCAAGCATAGCACATGTGTACACAAACACACAGCCACCACCAAATGTACCCTCCCTGTCTACTCCTCAGCCTCACCTCGTACCTGATAACAGATTGTGCTCAAAGGCACTGGAAGACTGCACGGCTGCCTGGAGCACGTTTCAATTATTAATGCTGCTCTTTACAGGCCTTGCCTTATTATTTCTATTCATGCTATTATGAAGAGGGCAAATTCCTTAATGCACTCCACTGCCACTTCCTCCCACTGCTAGAGGAAAAGCACATGCTAGGTAGAGTCATCTAATAGCATCTACGTTATTTTCACCTGCTCCGTGTACTGTCCCTGTAGTTCCCTCTAGGGCCTCAAGATCAACTGTATCTCAACCTGGGCCATGGGTTCATTTTCTGCATTTTCTGGCATGGAGTGAGCGTAGCGTGTATATGGAAATGCTAGCTCTCAAATTACAAGATGGCTGGTCTCTGCATGAATGTGATTAGTAACATGAGATAGAGATCCTTGTCAAGGACAAACTGCCTTCCAGTAGATTCCAGCATCAGAGGTCCTGGAGCCCTACCTACAGTTTCCTCCTAAGAGTGTCCTGACAGGTTAAAGGTGGTGTATCTTCCACGATAAAAACAGACTGAGGAGGCAGCTCTGCTGAAATGGCAGTTGATATTAATGGGGCCATTTATTTCCTACTTCTGAAAATATCTGAGCTGTAGGCACAGATGCTACCTATCATTAACTGCCAAATTTCCATGAAAAAGCGTAAGGTCAGTGATGAAGTTGTAGCCTAGATGTGGGACTGTGTCTCGGGGGAAAACTCTAGGTATGCCTCCGATTTTGTTTTGGAAGGGATCATACCATAAGAATGTCATCAGTAAATAATAAATACAATGCTCAACAAATTGTCAACTTTAGGGTTCATGAAAACTTACAGCCAGGATTTATCCATGTCAACATGTACCTTCTACCCACATATACTAGAAACTAAATCAAGTCTCAGAACATGCTCATTTAGCTAAGTAAGTCAGAGGATAGTTTCCAATAATTACTAACACTTACATAGTTAGTATAATCAACTCTGCTTTGGTCAAGTTAATAACCTGGCAGAACAGACAGATTTGGGCGTCTCTTCTTATAAAAAAAAGACTCTGACAATTTAAGAGGCGTATGTTCACTTCCATTTATGTCCTGGAAAATATGCCCTGTGACTTAGCAACCATGTTTTAAAAGCTCTTGCCCTTCTTAAACAAACAGAGTGTATGTTTATGAGGTTCTAACGACGTTATTTTCAGAGATGATGTAGAGTTCGTGATATGTAGCTCTGGGGCTTACAGTAAGTTGTGGATGATTTATTGGTGTGGCATACAGTATTTGCCTCGAGAAAAGTGGAAATTTAAGCAGTGTTTGAAAATGTGTTAGATGACAAACAACCCGGAGCACCCTGAGACCAAAGGCTTCCCATCTTAGAGAGAGAAGGGGTCCTTTTTGGGAAACGGAGGAGCAAGGGTTAAGAATGTTTCCTGGCATTCAGGGAGCACAGCCAATTCAAGACCAGAAAGAGAGACAGTTTAGAATAGAGGCTGAAAACGGGAGGCCCAAATCTGGCCTGCAGAGGTATTTTGCTTGGCCTGCAAGTACTTTAAGAGTTTTGGATTTGAGGCCAATATTTTTAAATTGGAGATTCAACATAAAATCCAGTGTTCTCTCTCCTCTTTGAAACATAGGAAGATCTGGCCACAAGAGCATGCATTTCTGCATAGGAACAGTCACCTGGACCTTGGAAGCCACTTTAGGTGAGGTTTCAGATCTCATCGCATCCTCACCAGATCCTCACTCATTTCCAGCGTCTTCACTCCCCGTCCAGCTGAATTTGCAAATTTCTGATGAAGAAAATGTTATTTTGTACTTTTGCACTCTCAGCAAACAGATCTCTTAAACCAGCAATACTTATTGTCAGATAAAAGAATGGAAAAGACACATGCTTTTCCAAAACTCAGGAGAAAAGCAAGATTATTAAGCTGTCTTAAAATTTTTGTTGTATCCATTGTTTTGAATGCTGGGTTGCTGAAGTTCGTATTTCCCAAAGCCAAGTTATCAGACAGGGCTTAAAATAAAATGTTTATTTTTATTTTGTCATTTGAAACAATTAGACCATATTGAAGGGGTGTAGTATAAGGCATCTGTCTCTGAGCATATTTTCTTATCTGTGAAAATTTCCAGAAGGACGGGGCTGTCAGAAAGAAAGAAATAGAGCCAATTTCTCCAATAGGCAAGGCAGGCACAGTGCCTGGGGCCACTGTATTTATGGGGCACACACACAAAAAAATCTAAATTTTAACTTCTTTAAAATCAGAAGAAAATAAATATAATAATAAATAATGAATAATACTAATGAATCCAGGCTGGGCACAGTGGCTTACACCTGCAATCTCAACACTTTGGGAGACTGAGGTGGGAGGATTACTTGAACACGGGAGCTTGAAACCAGTCTGGGCAACACAGTGAGACCCCATCTCTACAAGAAATTTTTTTTTAATTAGCTGGGCATGATGGTGCCCATCTGTAGTCACAGCTACTCTGAGAGCTGAAGCAGGAAGATTACTTGAGCCCTGCAGCCAGAAGTTGCTGTGAGCCATGACTGCACTCCAATCTGGGCAACAGAGTGAGACACTTTCTCAAAAAAAATAAAGAAAAAAGAAAAAAAAATAGCCATCCATGGTGGTGCATTCCTGTAATTCCAACTACTCAGGAGGCTGAGACCAAAGGATAGCTTGAGCCAAGGAGGTCAAGGTTAGAGTGAGCTGTGATCATGCAAGTTACACTACAGCCTGGGTGACAGAGCAAGACTGTGTCTCTAAAAACAATAATAAATCCAGCCTGGTTTATATTCATCCTTAGATGAATGTAGCCACAAAATAAAATTTTAATATTCTTAGGGAAGAATTGGCTCGACAAGGAATATTCTTAGGGAAGAATTGGCTCGACCTAGAGCCCATGGAAATCGCAACACGGAACTAGGGGCAAATGCTGGTCTTCAGACCAACATCCATGTCCATGCTGTGGCCTGTTTGCGAGTAGCACAAGCTCATTTTGCTGCCAACTTTCCTCCCCATCACACCCTAGTGATGCACTGCACGTGGCAAGTTCATAACAAGGCCCCAGTAAAGCACATTGCACACTGACCTCAGTTTCAAGAAGAGGGTATGGATGCTTTTCAGACACTTCTGGAAATTTCCAAATAAAAATTTCCAAACATTTTAACCATCTACAATTAGATCACAGGTATTACTGCCACTGTATAGAGTCTGCTTTTCTGATTATTTTATGCCATCCCTGAAGCATTCTCAATCCCTAATCTCAGTGGCTGATTTCAAGGCAGGGTTTTGCTTGACTTAGCACATACAGAAAATCGCAAAGCCTGAGTGCAGGCCACAATGAGAGTCTCCTCTTGTGGACTCCTAGAGTTGGGGGCAGACTGAGTGTTCTGCCTATTCAACTCAAAATCTCCCCCAGAGGCAAAACATTTTATAGTATCAGCTATCTTTTCAACCCCTCAACCTTCAGCACTTATAGTTTGCAAGGCTCATATTAGTAATTGATATACTGCTTAGTGATGCTTTACTTGTTCTTGTTTTGTCATCTTATTTTTCTTGTATATATGGCTGGACTTCCTGCCTCTTGTAAAAATATGTATAATTTAAATATCTTAATGGAAAAGATCTAACATTATACATAAGCACTCAAAATCCCCCAGTACCTAGCAAAATGCCTAATACACAGTTGGTACTCAGTGGAGAGCTATTACCTGATTGGTACCTTTAAGGCCACAGGTACACAGACAGCTGTCAGTCTCATCTCTGTTACTGTGATAAGCCTGGTGGCCAATTCCCCCATGGTCTGCTTTGCCACTTAATTTCTTGGCAGGACATGATGTTTCCTACATGCACACTCACTCTGTCTGTCTGTCTGTCTGTCTCTCTCTCTCTCTCTCTCTCTCCCCCCTTCCCCCCACCCCACCAAATTCTATGAACAAAGATGTATGCATCAAAAAGTCCCAAGGGTATCATTGCTTTGAGAGTTCTATTTTTAAGCCACAAATGACTCATCACCAACCAGGGTCTCCCCAAAGCTACAAGTGTCAGGCTGTCAGGTCAAAAGACAAGGGGTAAAAGACAAGGAAGAGGTCACATCTCCTCCAGCCCATGAACGCCATGATAAAGCTGTAAAAGCTGCCACCGCTCCACACACCACACCCCTGCCCCTGCCACAGTTGTGTCAGGCACAAGCACTGCCCTTGTGTTTGGATTAAACTGTTCTGAGCTATAACATTTCGCTCCAGCTGGCTCCTATCCTGATCTCTCAGCAGTCTCTCAATGCATATCTATCTGCCTGTGACTTTAGAGAGAGGACTGGTGCCATGTGACAGGCAGAAGATGCAGCCCTCTGGTGGTATAAACTCAGGCTTGTTGCAGAGGACAGAAGTAAGTAGTGCATCTGAAAGGGAATGCACTTTCTTCATTTGCCCTGAAACAATTACTCTTTTAAAAAGAGTAAGAGATGGCTAAGAGAGTTCCAGATTGTCCAAAGCATTCTTTTTAAGTTCTGGAGAGTGGCACAAAGGGAATAAATAATTCATTCTAATTTTGGAGGGCAGAGTAGATAGGGATGTATAGACATAGTTATCAGATAATGTTTCCATAGGGGAAACAAATGAGCAATTGGGTAAAATGTCCTGAGAAGTTATGCATAACAAATTCCAAACAGGCCAAAACAATGTGTTCAGCTCTTCAATGTGTTCAGCCCTGTGTTACCCTTCCACAATGGAGCTGAACTCTTAACTCTTACCCATCCCCACCTCCATGCTGAAATAGCACAGAAAAAGAGAGTGAGACTGTGGGGATGGAGAGATAGATAGATAGATAGATAGACAGAGAGAGAGAGAGAGAGAGAGAGAGAGAGAAAGTAGGGTCAAAAAGGAATTCAAAGTCTCTTACCGATGAGGATGAAATAAACTAATCTCATGCAGCCACCTGGCTGAATTTGATCTTTTCCACCTGGGATTATGTTTGCATTTTCCCATGGCCCTAAAATTTGCCCCATGACAAGGGCCTGGAGGTGCAGAATTGGCATAAAAAGATAATATATGCTTTGCTATTCAATGAGTAGGTTATCATGTCTTTGTTCATATTTGTATTTAGTAGAAAGAACCCAGGAGATCAACTAGAAAAGGACTGGGAGAGAAGAGCTCTGTCTTCTGGCTCCAGCTCTGCCCCGCAGCTTGTTGGGTGATCTTGAGGAGCTCCCCTACCCTTATTCCTCGGGAGAGGATGCTAAGACACAGGAATGGTGGCACAGCTGGGCTCCAAGGCCTCTGTCACTCTAACATTGTGTTCTACAGTTGTCTCTTGTAGCAGACCTGAAAGGCTCAGCCCAGTCCTTCCTTCCTCTCCCAGCATAGTCCCTGATTTGCCCAATGAAATGTCAAAGATAAGGAGTTCTCTTAATGCTTCTAGATGCCATTGCCCACAATGCCTAGGTACCCTTTGTGCAATGAGAAATAAGCAAGGATGCAAGACTTCCTCACCAATGTAGAAGGGAGAAGGAGGAAAGGCGCTAACGCTCTGAACTTTGACGTAAATAAAACCAATCTGACAACCAAAGAACAGAGCCTGTCCCCAAAACCTACCCATATGGAGACAAGGACATATATAGAAGTTGACTCTCTTTCTTGGCATACTCTCCACCGGTCTTCTCTACCAGGCTTTCACTCGATTCATGAACAAATGGCTATGTGGAAGGGTAGATGAGCTAGGAAGACTGAGTTAAGAGTTACTCTCATATCAGAGAACCAAGAGTTGCTATTAAAGGGTAAAATCTGAAGGGTACAAGGACTTCCCATTGGAGTTATTTATAGCCTCTTTGCCCTGAAGGCGTCTCCTCTCCCACATCCCTCAGTGGGCTTGGCTCCTCCACCATCTGACATTCCATTCTTTCAACAGCTGCTGGCTCTCCTGTCGTGTTCCCTTCACAGATGTGCAGTGCCGTTCTGAACATCCTGCCCTTGAACTTTCCCTACCCATAATTTTCCAAACCAAAGCCTAGCAATAAAAATGTCAGTGAGGGATGGAGAAAATTGGGGGGAGTATTTTAAAAGGAAAAAAAAAACAGGGAGATGCTTTGCACACACAGTGATTTGTGCTGACTTCTTGAGCAAAGGTTAAATGCAAGCCGTGACTTCTCAAAAAGGGCACGAAGGCAGAGAGCTGGAGCTAATTTTCCAGAACACTACCTAGAAAGTCTGTATTCCATAAAGGAATTGGTTACAGAGTATGCTGGTGAGCTTCCTCCTCTATGTCATGGGCTGTCCATCTGGTCACGCTGCAGGATGGGGTGTGTTAAAGGGGATAGGGAAAGCTGGTATGCATAGTCCTTTACAATTAAAAATGTACTGTCATGAATGGGATGGGATCTGTGCTGGCCTCACAGCTCTCCCAGGTGTCTGTCTTGGGGCTGAGCACAGGAGAGGCAGTGGGTCTACACTTGTGCCCAGTCAGTTAAAACAATGTTAGAGAAGGAAGCCAGATACTTTACATCATTTCAAAAACCTCCATCCTATGTGGTCTCCATTCTTTGGGGCCAAACTTTCCTGAAGTCCATTAGTTTGATAATAGCAACTCTCTAGGCATATAAATATTGTGCAACATAATACAAAACTATAAAAAATCAACTAATTCTGCAACTCTTTAAAAGAGATAAAAGAATGTATCTCATGGGAAACAGCATTTCTCATATCTATTTCAGTATGCCAAATCACAGGGATAGACTAGGTAAGGAGAGGAAGACCAAAGAGTTTTTCTACTCGGAAAGACACCCCTAGGTGGTAGAAGCTCATGAGAAACAATCAACTGTCCTTGTTCTTTGTTCACTTGATCCTATTCCATTGCAAAATGCTGCCACTCCACTTAGATAAAAGAGAAGCATGTCTCATTAAGCCATTATGAGGAAGGACTGAATCAAAGCCCAAGCAGACATCAGATAGCACCCGACCCGGGGCAGTGTCTTACGTGGAAGGCCTGTGATAGGAGCCTCCTATGTACCCACAGCTGCATACTTGATTCTCAGGGTGAGAAATGGGGAAAAGAAGAACAAAAGAGAAAACAAGACCAATGTGTTGGCCAGACGAGGTGATGCAACTTCCCATTCTTGCAACATCTCATTAAACACCGTCCGTTACTTCTACAATCTGGAAATTTACTTCTTGACACTTAGAAGAGAGATGGCTTTAGAATGAGCCATGCTGGAATCAAATCCTGGCTCTACTGCTTACTAGCTATATGGCTTGGGCTATGTGTGCAGCTTTGACCTCCCCATCTGTAAAGTGGGAATAGTGATACCTTATCCTAAGAAGCTGTTAGGGGAATTCAATGAGGTTGCATGTGCTATTTATGGTAAGGTGCCTGGCCCAGTGGCTCACAGACAGCACATAATCAGTGAATGTTAGTTCCCTCCAATCATTTGCCCTCTCTTCCCTTTTGAAAGAGAATTTCTAGGCCAAGGGATGAGAGGCCAGGCTATGTGAAGACTGGAGTGGGAGAAACGACTGGGTGACTAACCAGTTCTGCTAAAGCTCTGGGCATCCCCGTTACATCAATGGTGCCAGTTTTATTTTCAGAGACTATGAAAACAATCTGGTCGATTTCTATTGGAGTCTTAAAGATAGTTTTCCTTAACCATAAGCAATTTTACTGCTTGGAAAATGTTCAGCATTATCGCATTCGAAGATGTTACAAACTAATAAATGAATACAAAATGAATAAATGGGTGAGTGGATGCAAAAGCAAAATTTTAAAAGATGGGGGAGATGCCATTTTCCAATCATAACCCCACTGTTGCCTTGGCAATTGGGCCCTTGGGTGAGATGCTCTACAAAATTTGTGCTGCTCTTCCCTCCTCCTTCCTAACATCCGTATCCCTAAAACAGCAGTGCTGATATCAGAAGCCAAGAGCAAAGACTGGCAAAATCAGCAAGTGCCCCCACTGTGTGCCAGCCATTATAGAGCAGATAAAGTCATTAAGGAAAAATTTAACAACGTATAACCTTTCAGCTTTACTCTGCGAACAGCAGGTAGCTTCCCTTTCAGAGACAAGAGCCTGCATTGAAGTCACCAGTAAGCAAGACTTGACCTTCATTTTCAGTATACGCAGCATTAAATATTCATAATCCATGTAACGATAGCATAAGAAGTAGCAGTGTTTAAACATGAATCAAAGGAATAAATATCTTCACACATGTGAGTCATCCTTTCCCAGAATGCCCCTGGTAAAAATGCAAATACCCAGAGCTCTGGGCCTCTGTCTCTTCCAACTTTCGCTTGAAATTCTGAAAGCAACAGGGACTGCTGCATTATGCAATCCATGAATCTCGCTCTCATGCTGACACTGGTGGGTCTTTGTTTTTTTTCCCTTATCTGTTAGATAAGAATTGCTGTTCTTGTGTCAAAGGGAGGAAATAGACAAGGATGGAAGCAGCAATGGTGACATTAGCACCCACAGGGCGTCTGCAGGCACTCTTGACTTGGTTGTACAATTTCTAAAAAACCTTTGCTTCACAAGGATCAGAATGTGTGGGAGGACAGAGATGGCGTAGGTGTCGGAAGACATCAGAACTAGGAGCTAAAGTGACGTGTGACATAAATTGGGCAGGAGTCCTTTTAAAAAGAATGAACAAGAAAGGGAGCTTTTTGTACACAATCCACTTTGTGTGGCTAATTGGAGATCTTTGGGGAGATGGTGTGTGCAGGGCTCAATGCTTGTCTGTGCTTGTTAAGGCACTGATGTGGTGTCTGACCAAAGACTTGGTCCAGAGACATCTTCCTCTTTTTGGGTGTTTCTAGAGAGTCTACTGCTGGAATGATAAAGCATAATTTTAATAAGGTTTGATGTAATTCTCTTTGGTTTTCAACTCCAGGAGCTCTGAGGACAATCTGTCTTAGCTAGACAGTAATCACTGAGGCTACACAAATGAGTCTTCCCTTGCAATTACCCTAGGATCATTAAGACCAGACCCAAGGAAAATGCCCTATGCTGAGATCTATCTTTGCCTAAGGGCCAAAATCAAAAGGGGTGCAGCTGTCTTTGGAAGTGACTTATCCATCACCTCTGGATAGTAAGAAGAGCTTTGAAAGGTTAAAATGATCATAAACCCACCAATGATGACATTTCTCTGAACTGCATTACTCATCTGCTGATGGACAGACATCAAATAACCACCTAGCCTGCTTGTCCACTTGCACAACTGGAGCTGGCCTGCCTTGAGACATATCTGGTCCAGCAGACCACAGGAGCCTGTTTTATAAATTAATCGGCATTCCTCGCACTTTTTAAAGGACTGGGTGCAGAGAGCCTGGAATCTCAAACTTATACTTACAGGATAGTCCTCACCATTCTGCGGGGCAGGGGGCAGGCAGCTCTAGCTAAAATTCACAAAGACAAGCTATTTTACGCATGTCTGTTGGATTAGATTCACTTGTGGGAAAGCCTATATATTGTCGCCTGATTTATTTATTTGAAGGGTGTAAATACTAACTACAATTTATCTGGGGAATTCTGAGTGCTTTTTTTCCAGGGTGATGATTTAGTATAACTTCCACGAGAAGTTTAAAGCTGTCTTTCCAAAATGCCCAGATGGCCAGCCAAACCATGAATGTGTAAAACTGGTAACAGTTTTGAATGAAAGATGGATTTTAAGAATTTACATTCTACTTTCTCACTTTCTTTCCATTTGCATCTTATATGTGGCTGGAACTTCATTTTTTTCTCATTCACTAAGCTTGATTATAATTTTTTAATAGGTTTCACTGTGTTTTATTCCTGTAAATCTATGGACTTACCATAGAGATGGCTTTAGAGATTCTACAGTAATTCTCCCCCAAACTTACACTGAGCTTGCTTGCTGTCTTTCCCCAGGAAGATGGAAAACTCCCTTGTGCTGACTCCACTGATGGGGCTGCCACAGGACAGAATCTTCGGATATGATCTCATGACTCAATGATGTCATGAAAATGAAAAGTGTCGACACACGCACACGTATGTTCATTGCAGCCCTGTGTACAATAGCAAAGACCTGGAACCAACTCAAATGCCCATCAATGATAGACTGGACAAAGAAAATGTGGTACATATACACCATGGAATACTATGCAGCCATAAAAAATGATGAGTTCATGTCCTTTGTAAGGACTTGGAGGAATCTGGAAACCATCATTCTCAGCAAACTGACACAAGAACAGAAAGCCAAACACCACATGTTCTCACT
>PVKP010029171.1:0-29297 GCA_004027715.1 Plecturocebus donacophilus
TGGTTGATGTTAGTAGTGGAGTGTGTCTTTTAAAAGGCCCGGTTTCCGTTATACCCTTAGGGAAGAAAACCTGCTGACGGTTAGCAAGGGAGAGATGTGTCTGACCTCCTATTCCATCATTGCCTGGATGTTTTCAAGGCTTCTCTGGGGTCCTGTTGACTAAGAGGGATTTTCTTCAGTCCATTTAGGATTTTATTTTTCTTTCTCAACTGGCTACAGCTTTCCCTACTCAAGGTGAGAGAACACACAGATGTAGCAACTACAGAAGATTCTGCACATAAAGAAGCCGCTGAGCACAGGATAGTAGAGCAAAAGAATGTTTTATGAAGACAATTTTTTGAAGAATGTAAATAAAATGAAGGAGCATCAACAATTTCTGTTTAATGAATGTTTTTTGAAAAATCAAAGCATCGCATTCAAATATGAGCAAATACTACAGGACAGAAAAAACTTAGGGAAAGCAATGCAGCCATGTTCCTCCATTCCCGTCCCCATCCCACTTCCCAGAGGCAAATCCTAGCAAGTTTTTCTGTGTCTCCATGCTTCTGTGTTTCTGACTTCAATTTCAGACAATTATCTATGTATTCTTATTTATAAAAGAGGAGGATTCAGTCCCTCCTCATGACTGGCCTCCCAGCATTTGATATATGGTTGGGATCTGTGTCCTGCCCACATCTCATATTGAATTATAATCCCGTGTTGGAAGTGAGATCTCGTAGGAGGTGACTGAATCATGGGGGTGGTTTCTCATTGTTGAACACCATCCCCCTTGGTGCTGTGTTAGGGATAGTGAGTTCTCCTGAGATCTGGTTGATTAAAAGTGTACAGTACCTCCCCCCTCCTCCTCTCTCCCTCCTGCTCTGGCCGTGTAAGACGTGCCTGCCTCCCCTTTCACCTTCCACCGTGATTGTAGGTTTGTTTGTTCCTTTTCTTCTTGAGATGGAGTCTTGCTTTGTTTCCTGAGCTGGAGTGCAGTGACATGATCTCAGCCTCTGCCTTCTGGATTCAAGCGATTCTCATGCCTCAGCCTCCCTAGTAGCTGGGATTATGGACATGTACCACCACACCTGGCTAGTTATTGTATTTTGTTTTTAGTAGAGATGGGGTTTCACCATGTAGGTTTCTTGAGGCCTCTGCAGAAGTCCAGCGGATACTTTCTGTATAGCCGAGAAAATCACGTCCCAATTAAAATTCTTTTATTTATAAATTAGCCAGCCTCAGGTGTTTATAGCAATGTAAGAATAGACTAATACAATATAATCACTAAAATATTGAAAACATTAAGTTCTTTAACCATACACTTTTAACAGTATCTCTTGATAAACCTATTAGTGTCCTTGTCCTTTCATTTATCATTTTCTTCTGGCATCTTATTTTCTGTTACTGTTATGCTGTCAGGATTATGTAATGTACATTTTGCCTTGCCACACATGCTTTGTGCTCTGTCTATGCGTATTTTTGTGTGTATACATTTATGTGAATACGTATGTGTAGCCTCTAAACCAATAATTTACATTATGAAAGTATGTTAATATTTCATATCAGGACAAGTAGTATACTAAGTTTATATTTTCTTTCTTTCTGGTCTGATATTGGATCATCTTTTTAATTTTTTTGAGATGGAGTTTCACTCTTGGTGCCCAGGCTGGAGTGCAATGGCACAATCTCGGCTCACTGCAACCTCTGCCTCTGGGTTCAAGTGATTCTCCTGCCTCAGCCTCCTGAGTAGCTGGGATTACAGGCGTCCGCCACCATGCCCGGCTAATTTTTGTATTTTCTGTAGAGACAGCGTTTTACCACATTAGCCAGGCTGGTGTTGAACTCCTGACCTCAGGTGATCCACCTGCCTTGGCCTCCCATAGTGGTGCGATTACAGGCATGAACCACCATGCCCGGCCTGTGTCGTCTTTTATACATCAGTGCTTTAAGTCACATCACAATTTTGTTTTCTCTGATTCTGGACTATAAAATCCTTGTACTATATTTTCTCCTTAAACTTTCCAATTGCACGTGAAGAAAATATGCAGAAACAATAATTCAGATAGTGATTTATTCTATAAGGAGAATAAAGCATGGTTAGAAGAATATCAGTTGACTGTATGAGGGGCTTCTTTAGATGGAGCCATCAAGGAAGGTGTCATTAAAAAGATGTCATACTGGTTAAGACATGACACATGAGAAGAAGCCACCTATGGCAAGATCTGGGGTGTTAAATAAAAAATTATCTATGACACTTGTTTGTAAGGCAGACTTTACTCAAGGGTATCCATGGTGAAAGGTAGAGGGAACACTGCAACAGGGTCTTGAAATGAGGGAGAAAGACTGGATTCAACTGAGAACAAGAACAAATGAGGGTTTGAACCAAGGAGCAGGGTGGGGTCAGTGCATGGAAAATTCCTGAGAAGAAACATTAAAGAAAAGGGATTTCTGGCCAAAGAGACTTGACATGACAGTCTTATTGCTGAAAGCAGGCCAGGGCAATGAGATATCTAGGATGCTCAGACATAAAAGATGTGGAATTTTTGCTTGGAAGGATTCTTTTTCAAACTGAATTCTGTAAGAGCAGAGAGAATCGAGAGGAGCGAAAGATCGAGCCTACTCAGAAAGGACTCGGAGATTTCTAAAGTATGGGTCAAAGGAGAGTTTTTGTCAGGGGGAAGAATCTTCCAAGTGGAGGAAACAGTGATAGAGATCCAATATGGGAAGTAAAAGAAAAAAAAATGAAAAGGCCATGCATTTTGTCTGGAGTAATTGGGCCAGGACATTTACAGATACGAGAAAGACATGGGAAAAGTAGATTAGGGTGTGTTTGGGAGAATATTGAGAAACTTGAAATACACTTAGATACAATATAGGCAGTCAGATACATAAGTCTGTGTTTCCTGTCAGATATGTAAGTCTGATTCGGAGGAGGAGGTCAAAAGTACAGACACACCATTGGCAGTCATCCTCAGTGTGTAGATGTTACTTGGTGCCATGGACTTGATGTGGTCATTTTCGGGAAACGTATAGAAAAAGAAGCGAAGAGACAGTTGTCTAGTACCAAGCCCAGGGAGCTCCAGTATTTGGAGATATAGCAGAGAAAGAATTTTTGAGGATTTTGAAAGTCCTGCTTAGTTGATGAAGTATCTGTCCCAGTATCTTTCTTTTTAATATCTGTTTATGTTGGTATTCTCTTTCCTGATGGTTGCCCAAATGTCCAGCATTTTTCACTGTATTCTCATATTTAAGACAGAAGAGACAGACAGCTGGTGTAGTTTAATCCTCTAAAAACAGTTCTGTTGTATACTTGAGGGCAAGATGGGGCACATAAAGCTGTGAAATTATAATATATTCTGGGATTCACAATATTTCTTTCATTCCAGTTATGCTTCTCTGATTATTAGACTGCTTCTCTCAATGTTTAGGTTGCACTTTCACAAATCATATGAAGTTGGAATTTCTACATAGCTTCAGATAGAGCATGTAGTGATAGAGAAATAAGAATTTTGTTTACTGTCTATAAACATTCTGATCAAAATAGCTAATTTAGAAAAAGCCACAAATAGAGAAGAAAACAGTAAACAAAACATAGTTGTGGCTGATTTCATTTGCTGATATTTTTACACTATTACTGATAAAGATGCAATTCAAATGATTTTAGCATTTTGCTTTGATTCTGAAAGTAAAGTAAAAAACACAAATGGGGGAAAAAAGCAGTAGGGAGAATTGACTTACTGCTGTCGACTTGCTCTATTTTCTTATCAATAGATTGTCATTTTATGGAAAAATTCATATGTATTTAAAGCAGAGTTATGGAATGTACAACAGGGATTTTCAAAACAGCCAATCTGAATGTATTCTGTTAGTGCTATTCTTAATAGAAACATATATTACAATGTTGATCTTGCCCAATGTTATTTTGCCATCTTAAAATTTCTATTTTGTCAAAGCCTACTATTTCTTTCTTTTAAAAAAAACAAAAACCACATCTTGCAAGACTAACCTGAAAATAATGCCATGTCCTTAAGTACCAAAATTGCAAACTCAGATGCCTATAGATTTCAAGGTTAGTCTTTATTAACAAGGTTCATTTTCAAAAAAAAGAACCTCAAACAATCATCTTAGCAAACTTGTTTCCAGCCTAATGATTGTGCTAATCCAGGCTCAGCAGATGAGAAATAAGGAAGCATGTCTCCCTATAAACTCACGTTTATAAAGCTAATTTCCAAGTTCATTGTTCTGTCGACTTTTTATTTTTTTGTTTCAAGCTCTATTGTTAAAACAAACATACAAAAAAATAACTTGACACCATGGCACTTAAGATAACTACAAATAAAGGCTTTTTCTTGGTAGGATATCTGAGTGTTTGAAATATTTAAATAATGACTACTATTATAATTTAGATCACATAGAAAAATCAGTGGCATTCTTCCAGGTCTTTGACCCTAGAATAATCAATTACTTACGATTCTCTTATTTTGGCATTTCCTATTTGATTAGTCTGAAAAACACCGTGTGATAGCAAATAGGCCATGTTTGACTATACAAATGTTTCTCAGCCTTTAAAACTCCTCTTGAAATTTTGATTCAATATTATGTAACAATCCAGATTTCTGTCCTTTTTTAAAGAACTGGAAGGAAGTGGTGGTGAATGGTACAAAATCTATAGAAGCTGAGTATTGGCAGCAAGCTCTTACTCTCCAATCCAATACAATCTCCAAAATTCTTAAAATATTTACTTGTGCTACAGCCTGTCCTCTCTAGGCATGCAAATTTGCCATTCTTATAATTGGTTCTTGTGTTTCAGAGACCTAAGAAGGAAAAACACAATTATGATAGGTCCCTCCTGGACAAGTAATCACAATGGTGAGACAAGGAGAAGACGATGGGGAAAAATACCTCCCTCCAGAAAAGGAAAGGCGGGGAGGACACAGCAGTCACTGGCAATGACAGAACCCTTCTGGGTGGGTGCAGAGAGGTTCTCTTGACCTGGTGGTAGGGAAAGTCCCTCTGCTGGTTCCTGATTCAGAACTCTGGGGCGATTTGCTTGTGCTTTGTTCTCTCTCACCACTGAAAGTTTCTTTGTTGTTACTGTTTTCTACAAAGGCAGGGCTCTGTCCATGTTCTCTTCCCAGGTTTACAGTTTTCACAATCTTTCTTCTTCATGCAAGAAGGCCTGAGGATGCGATTACAGTTGATAGTCAGAGGCTGTTTGAGCCTGGATTTGTGGTTTCTTTGGTCAGGCAATTACCTTAGTAACCTAATAGACTTAGCTATTTGCTTCCAGTAATTTTCACGTATCAGCAACCAAACCTAAAGTTCTTTCTCAGGCATAATTCTCATGACTGATGTCTCTTTTTGCTGTTCTCTCTCTCCCTCCCTGCCCACCCCCAACCCTATTTAGCAGCCAACCTCAGGCTACTGAACATAATAGACTTGGTTGTGCCCCTGTCAGGGTCTTAATGGACTTTGTTTTTCAAAGCCTCTTTAATCCTTACCTCTTACCCTTTGAAGTCTGAGACAACTGGCATTTGAAAATGTTACAGCTTCCATATTTCTACACTCTCTGAAGTTCTTTACCTTTCTGCTTAGAATCTATGCCTTAACTCATCCTTTTCTTGTTATACTTTGCTAAAAACTGAAAGTAATGCCAATACATACGGTGACTCTGCCTTCTTCCATTAGTTCCATCCAGTGCTACGGTTCTTCTGCCTTCCAGGTTACCATAGACTCCTGTAACATGGCTTTACATCTTTCCAACTTCCTGTTTTTGTTTCTTGCCAGGACAACACTGAATATTTTTACTTTACCATAGTACTTTGAAGGTATCAATTTCTGTGTAGCTTAAGATATTACTAGCTTCTGGAAAAGAATAATTTCCAAAATCTCAGTGGCTTAACAAAACTACAAGTATATTTTTTGTTTACACTGAATCCGAAATAGCTGTTCCTGGTCATAGGAGGCCTCTACTGCACATGGTGATTCAGGAATCCAGGCTCTTTTCATCCTGTGGCCCAGGCATATTCAGCATTTGACTTTGAAGGTCTCCATGCTGGTATCAAGCAGGCAGTGAGGAATAACGCATAAGAAGGTGTGGTTGTGTGTGTGTTTAAAGAGACAGGGTCTCTGTAACTCAGGCTGGAGTGCAGCGGCCTGATCACAGTTCACTGCAGTCTCTCCTGGGCTCAAATGATCCTTCTGTCTCAGCCTCCCAAACTACAAGCATGTGCCACCAAACCTGACTACTTGAAAGAAAATTTTTAGTAGAGATGGGGCCTTACTATGTTGCCAGCCTAGTGTTGAACTCTTGGCCTCAAGCAATCCTCCCATGGGCTGCTATGCCTGCCTGGAAGATTTTTTTTAGTGGGTCAGGTACGTACATGGTATTTATTACTTCTATTCATAACCTATTATGGCACCTTACTGCAAAGGAGAAAGGAAAATATGATTTAGGCTTCATTTCCAGGAAGGAGATATAATAGCTTTGGTGATCAGTTAGCAATCTCTGCCACAGACTCTGTATCTCAGTTCATTTGCACTGCTATAGCAAAATGCCTGCATAATTAATATTAACAATTTATTTCTCATGGTTCTGGAGGCTGGAAAGTCCAAGATCAAAACACTAGAAGACACAGTGTCTGGTGAGCTTGCTCTCAGCTTCCAGGATGACACCTTGATGTTTCATCCTCATAAGGGAGAATGGCAGAAGGAGAAAGGCTAGGATGCTCCAGTAAATCTCTTTTATAAGAGCACTAATCCATCCATTCATGGAGACCTTAGGACCTAGTCACCTCTCAAAAGGCCTCACCTTTTAATACTGTCATCTTGAGTATTAAGTTCTGATAGAATATTGGAGGGCCATATGCATTCAAACCATAGCACCCTGTATTCCCAAGAACTCAAATCACTGCACTAGGGAAAAATAATGGCTATATGATTTCAATGTTATTGACTACATGTCCTCACTTTTATATTGATTTTGATGAGTATTTAACTCTATATATGCTACAGGTACATATTCACATAGCTAGTGTATATTAACTTGCTGGCTTTGTTAGTAGATATGATAGCAAGGTCTTTATGTTTCAATAGGTTGTCTATTTTCAACCTCTGATTATAATGAGTCTGAAGGCATTCTTTAAAGGGAAACAGTAAAAGTAAATGAAGTTATTTTGGTTTCATCATGTGCTAGTCTTTATCTTTAACCTATGGGATAGACTCCAAAGCCTATAGCTGTGGAAACAGCTGAGTGAATTGACAAGTTGGATTCAAAATATACTATGAATTTATATAAAATTTGCAATCATAATGTTTTAAAAAGTTGAGAAGTTTTAGTACCTTGAAGACACAGACTGCTATCTATCTCTTTAGGCTTTTGTCGTTTTTGTTTTAGAACAAACGTTCAGATTTCTTAAAAGTTTAAAATGTCTTATATTTTTAAATTACTTTCATAACCCCAAGGCACCATTTCATTAGGACAGTGATTTTTAAATGTTACCTTTGATTTAAAGTGTTGTTTGGGGTCTTTACTTCTTCCAAGTACTTAATCTAAATTTTCTGGTAAAGAAGGGAAGCTTTGTAAGGCCTAGAAACCTGTCTTTATTTTTAGTAAGTAAATTGGTTCAAGACAAAATGAGGATGAAAAGATGGAAGGAGGGAGAGAATTTGTACTAACTTGGACTAACATTTGGTGGGCACAGTTGGCTCATGCCTATACTCCCACCACTTTGGGAAGCCAAGGTGGAAGGATAACTTGAAGCAAGGAGTTCAATACCAGCCTGGGCAACAAAGTGAAAATCCCTCTCTATAAAAATATAACAACAACAATAATAATAAGCAAGGCATGGTGGTGTGTACCCATAGTCCTAGCTGCCTGGGGGGCATGGCCTGAGGATTGCTTGAGCCCAGGAATTGGAGGCTGCAGTGAACCACAATTATGCCACTGCACTGCAGCCTGGGTGACAGAGTGAGACCCTGTTTCTAAACAATATTAATACGCATTATACAAGGGAAGCAAAGAAGAGCTGAAAAGAAGCATCTTGGGTGTTCTTTCTCTTTCTCCACTTTTCTTGTGAGCATAGTCCATAGTCAGTAGAAAGCTGACATGCAATAGACATGTGGGATGCCAAGCGGTCTTCTCACCCAACTTTGTCATTTCACGGAGGCCCAAAGATGACGCATGTCTTGTTCAAGGCCACACATATTCTTAGTTTGAATCAAATTGCATATTTAATATAAAGAACTGTTAAATAGTGGTTTTTTGTTTGTTTGTTTTAAGCTAGGGCCAAAAGGACTTGGTAATATTTAGAAAAAGTGTATTTTGTATTTGGACATAAAATTCCTACCACTGCCTGTAAGCACTCTGCTCCTATTTTTCTTAGTGAAGAATTTAACTTTTGCTAGGATTTCAAAAGCTATGCAGTTATCTGCATGCAGTGTCTTGTATCTTGGAACAAATGTTGCCATGAGCACAGATCTGCCATGACTGAACCCTGAGCACTGAAGTTCAGCCACAGTTCAACGCATGAGGGGACTCTTGGGTCAGAAGGAAGCAGAAGGGACAAGGCTGCATGTGAGAGTCCCAAGAATCTCCCCGTGAGGCGACAATCTGCCACTCTCCTCTACTGTGTGGAAAAGCTCACTTTCTCTTTCCTGAGAGAAGAGGGAGTTACCACATCCTTCTTTTCAAGTTGATGTTTCTCTAATTCTTTGCCCTATCCTGTTGTATGTTTTGTGTATCTCATCCGCAAAACTATTCCCACAGCAGTGACTGAGCCCAGTGGGGACAATGATGACTCAGCTCCTTTAGTAGAGAAAGGAAGAGTGGAAGGCTGGCAATAATTTCCACTTGGGAGGACTCTGTCATTGTGAGCAGACAGGATGATGACTCATCGGTTACACGACTTGAGTTTCTTTATCCTGAAGTTGTTTGAACATGCAGTAACACATAGACAAGGACTTACTGATAGACGCGTAGCTTGCGTGTACAGTTTCTACTCTTCCCAGAACTTGTCAAAACATTGAAGTCATTTGTGGCCTTGGGCCTCACTGCCTCAGGCATCTCTCTTCCCTCTTAGTTCCTGACCCCAGCTCCGGCTGGCTGCAGAGCAATCCCAGGTCTGTCTCTTTAGGTCTTCAGTTGCAGCCAAGACCTGACAGAACTTCCTGCCTTCCAGAACCAGCTATGTCAAATACACATCACAATTATTTCACTGAAGGGGCCCTAGCCAACTCCACACATTGGTCAGGCTGAGTAAAAAATAGACCATTAACTGCATGTGTACCTTATTACAGAATTAACATTTAATTCTTAGGCAGTGTGTGATACAATGTGTTTCACCTCTAGAATATCCCATATACAATCTTAACTTTAATAGAAAGAGTATGTTCTGCTTTGTGAAACTTGTGATTCTGGGATATACAGTAATAAACAACTAATATATGCTAATGTGGCGGATGTACTAAATAATTCAGATACGTTTACAGCAAAATTAAAGCAAATTATTAAAAATTAGTATGTGAGGTTTGCTGTCTTGTATAAACTAAACATGAGAAATATTTACCTTAAATGGAAACTTGAATTTATCACTTCTATCACTTGCAGAAAAGACTATTTGTTAAAATAAATACAGGGCCTATGTAAACAGTAAGAAAAAAAATAAAATTTTACCTTACTTTTCATAGCAGCATAATTCCTTTCAAGAATAAATAAGTAGCACATTGTATTTGGACAACTAGGTGGCACTGGTGTATTATCTTTTCAATCCCAGAAAAGCAAATTCAGAAATCATCTTATATATTCCAGTTCAGTGGTCAAACATGCATATGATCCTCAGCTGCACAGCTCAGTGGTAACTTAGAAGACTCATGAGTGAATATTGGAAGTGCTGTCTGCAGAGAGCACTAACCACTTTCTAGTTTCCCATTGGTATGTTGTAGATACAGACCTTGAATTCAGTATCTTGTTTTTTTAATTTCTAGAAAATCTGGTATTCTTCTGAAAGTAGGAAGCATTTTGAATTAAAAAAAAATGACTTTGGAAATGTGGATACTTACTGATGGCAGACTATTTAAGAGATTATTCAAATAAATTTAGTTACTATCAGAGGTTTAAAAATGAAATTTCCTAGCACACAGCCAAAGGGACGCATGTAACTAATTAGATCTTACATAAAGATGGTATTTAGATTTCGAATGTAGACTTGTAAAATTAAATAATAACGTCAGGAACTGTGTCATTCTGATGGTTTTAAGCACTGTTTAAGTACTTTGCATATATTAAGTCACTTATCCCCACAACCTTTGAAGTATTGGATGAGGCTACTGGGAAACAGAAGCAGTAAGTTGCCCAATGCCAAGCAGCTACAAGCTGTGGGACAGAGCTTCAAATAAAAGATAATTTTCTGTCTTGGTCACTATGCTACATTGCCTTTAAAACAGCCTTTATAAACACTCCTTTAAACAACTTTAATGTGGCACAGATGCTTAAGGTACAAATTGAAACTTGACAGAGAAATTAGGAGAATTGGATGTTTGTCTGACAGCAACATGATGGCTATAAGATCAATAACTTTCCATCATAGAAATAATACAGAATTTAAACTTGCATATACTCTAGATAGAAAAAGAATGTGAGACACATCAGGAAATGTATCAAGACACTGTTGAACTGGCTTATTTAAAAACAGAATACCGAGAGGACATCACCAATATTGTCCTCAGATAATGATGTAGAAATACATTTCCTTGAACACTTATCTTTATTTTCATCAGTAGGATCCATGAAAAATAATGAAAAGGAATCCTTTCTTAAAAGAGAAGTACAGATGTCTTGGAAGTAGTTCATCGTGCCACAGGCAGACATTTACTGAGTATTTAAAGCAGGGATTATGCCATGGAAAGCACGAGAACTGAAAGGAGCATGGCCGTCTCAGTTTTCTATTGCTGCGTAACATATTATCACATATTGAGCAGCTTAGAACTATACCCCTTTATTAACTCACAATTGTATAGATCAGAAGTCCTGAACTGTCTGCTTAGGGTCTCACATAGCCATGCTCAGGGGTTTGGCTAGCCTGAGTTCTTATCTGGGAATCTGGAGAAGAGTCAGACAATTCAGTTGCTGGCAGAATTCAGTTATGTAGGACTGAGGTCCCTGTTCCTTGCTGGCTATTGGCCAGGAGCTCTTGCCAGCTTCTAGAGGCCACTTATATTCCCAGGCTTGTGGACCTTCCATTTTCAAAGCCAACAATGGCACGTCAAATCCTTCCTATGCTTTGAATCCTCCTGACTTCCCATCATGCCACAGTCATGACTTTTTAAAGGATGTGTGTGCTTAAGTGAGGCACATACCAGTTAATCATCCTATTTTAAGTCTACCTGATTTGGGACTTTAATTACAACAACAACAACCTCTGCAGTGCCTAGATTCCCGTTTGAGTTACCAGGAGACAGGAACCTTGGGGAGTCATCTTTGGAATTCTGACCCACACCATCAATGGCTACATCATCAAGAGGCACATTTTGTTCATGTTATGATTCCTTGTCAGTGGACACACTTTTCCCAATGCCAAGGTGAGTATTAACATGGATAATAAACTTGGAGATGAAATAAGCCAGAATACAGTAATAATCACCAGGAATTAAGTACATTGAATATGCCTAGTGTCTTAAATACATTTTCTCCTTTGATCCTCACACAACACTTCAAGTATAAAGCTAAACTTCATAGACTTTCTGCAACTTGCTAACATCAGACAGTCAGTAAATGAGGGAGCCAAACTTCAAGAAAAGAACTGTATGAACATAGCGTCTGTGCTTTTTGCAGCACAGCATGAAGGAAAAAGGATCTGAGAGTCTTGTCCTTGAGAAGAAAGTTACACTTCAAGCAGAAAGATTAAATAAAATTTGTTATGCAACATCAATATGATTAATGATTCATTACAGATAGCATAAAATTTTTTCTATTTACCTGTTATTTCATGTTCATTTTTATCACAAGAAAGTTTAATGTGTATATGTGTTTTATATATAAAGTATACAATGGAAATTAAGATTAATTAAAAAATAATAGAAGCTGCTCTATAATCATCATTGAGATGGGATTTTATCAGGAATGGGGAAGCTTGAAGAGGATCTAAAACATTAACTTGCAGAAATGGTGACCTTAAATTTATTTGTTCTACCTTCAAACACCAGTTTAAAGGGCACCATTTTAAATTGGGGTGTCTTATTTAGCACCCATTTTTAAAGCAGCATCACAGGCTGTAATTTCTGATAAACTTTTGCAAGAACTCATCTCATACTGATGGATAAAACTGTGTCCTTTCAAATTTATGAACTATAGAACCATGAATCTCCTACCAAAAGAAGTTTTTTGACTGGTGCCAGTGGATTTAATCTCACCACTCACAATGTTGTTCTCTAAAGTGATGTTGGTGAGAAGATCCTTAAAGGGGTAGAACTTAGGAAATCCAGTTGGGAATTTAGGTTCTAGGATAAAATAGGAATATTTATTATCTTAGTTCATTTGTGCTTCTGTGACAAAATATGTTAGATGGGGAAAGGTATAAAGAACAGAAATGTATTTCTCACGATTCTGGAGGCTAGGAAGTTGAAGACCAAGTTGCCATCGTATTTAGGGTGTGGTGGAGACTTGCACTCTGCTTTATAAGTGGCCCTTCCTGCTGAGTCCTCACATGGTAGAGGGGGTGAATGCGGTGTCCTCAAGTGGGGAAAGGATGGAAGGGAAAAAGGGAATGAAACTGCTCCATCAAGCCCTTTTATAAGGACATTGATGCCTCATGGAGATACAAGAGCTCTCATGGCTTCTAATCACCTCCCTAAGGCCCTGCTTCTTAACACCATCACCTTGGAAGTTGTGTTACAACATATGAGAATTTTGGAGGAACGCATGTATCCAGCCCATAGCACTGGTCATGACTACTGCGACTACTAACAGACTCATGTATTAAATGTTCATGTTGGCTGGTCAGCTGGGTTAGAGGATATTTCTAGACAGCTACATGAAAAATGATACTATCCCTATTTTAGAGATGAAATGTGAGATCAATGAACTGTCACTTTCATAAACTCTCATAGCAACTAAGTGACAGCTGGAATTTGAACATAGCAGGGTAACTGTGTTTTTCAGAAGTGTTGATCTTCTAAGTCAGTGGGCCTCTCCATAATCTAGCTTTGTCCAGAAATATCTGACATCCTGAAAGTGCTCTGTGGTTTATGTGTGACTCACGTAGAACATACACAATGTTTTGTCTTTTTTTAATATACTGCCATTATTTTTAAATGAGCCCAGCCAGATGTCCTGTGTAGCCACCTGGTGAGCCATGTGTCAGTGACATCTGAGAGCAGGGTTAATACTTGATGGTGGAAGATAACTTTTGTTTGTGTGAAATTAAGTAATCAAACTGGTGATCTTGTCCTTATGAACACAGTACTCCTCCCTATATGATGAGATAGTCCAAAGTAATCGCGAACTATTTGTCATACTTTAGTAGTAGAAAGAGTAGTGAAATTATTTTTTTGTTCTCAATGATTCCAAAACCACATATGAGATACAAAGAAAACAGATTTAGACAATTCTGAGTAAGATGAGGAGAAAGATTCTTAGACATGAGAAACTGGCAACCTGGATCTCCCAGGTAAGCAAGACAAATATCAGTGTAGGACAAGCTAAGTAAAAGAAATATATCTATGGGTTAGAAACAATCTAAGAAAATTAACTGTAAATTATGCAGAGGAACTAATGTTTTGTGGTTTAATAAACTTATAATAGTCTCAGTTGGTAAAGAAATCTTTATGTACTTACTTTCTAAGTTTTCTTGCCACCAGCCATAAGAAGTAATAAAATAACTAAATGTGGTGTAAAAGCCTCAAAACATTAAGGAAAACATTAAAAAGAAGCTACAGTGAAGTGTTGATTAAAGCAATTCTGTTTGCTGCTTGTTTTCCACCATCTACATACCATGGCCTCTGGGAACATTTTGATAATTCAGTAAGCTCTTTGAAGATGAATTTTGGCAAGTGAAGTAACTTCAAGAGGAGTATCTTGAGATCTGGAGGCTCAGGGGAAAGTAGGTCTATTTTATAGAGGTTGTGTTTGCTTCCATTAGCAGGGGAATAGAGGCATCATTCATTTGGCAAGGCATTAGAAGAGAGGGTCAAGGAAGTAGAGAAAGACCATCACTGTTGGAAATATTGTCTTCTGTGCTTTGTCTATTCTGTAAAAAGTGTTTAATAGATTTTAACATATTCTGTAATTTAAATATTTCATATTTGAAAGCCAATAGACTTTACTTCTTAGAGTAATGTTAGGTTCACAGAAAAATTTGAACAGAATGTACAGAATTCCCTCTCTCCCTTCCCCGCTCGCCCCTCCCCATTTCCTCTGTTGTTAGTATCTCACATTGGCATGGTACATTTTTTACAACCGATGAACCAATGTAATTATTAATGGAAGTTCATAGTGTACATTAGGTTTCACCCTTTGTGTTGTCTAGCTCTATGGGTTTGGCCAAATACGGAGTATCATACAGCTACCGTTACAGTATCATGCGGAATAGTTTCGCTGTCCTAAAAATCCCCTCCATGTATTCATCCTCTCTTCGTATCGCCCTCAATCCTGGCAACCACTAATCTTTTTACCCTTTATAGTTTTGTGTTGTCCAGAATGTCATAGAGTTGGAATCATAAAGAGCGTATTTTCAGATGGACTTCTTTCACATTAGCAACATGCATTTGCGGTTGCTAAATGCATAAACTTGACTGTTGAATAATATGTCTGGATTATTGTCTGGATGGGCCATAATTTATCCATTCACCTATTGACAGACATCCTGGTTTCTTTCCATTTTGGGCAACTATGCATAAATCTATAAACATTCACAGGCAGGTTCTTTGTAGATTATAAGTGTTCACCTCATTAAGGTAAATACCTAGGAGCAAAGATTGTTGGATCATAGGATAAGATTATGTTTAGCTTTGTAGACTAAGGCTTTCTTCCAAAGTGACTGTATCATTTTGCATTACCATTAGCAATTAATGAGAATTCCTGTTGCTCCATCATGGGTCATTTTAAACAATGAGAAATGAGAGCTGATTTTGCATGCTGTAAGCTTCAATCTGCTTATAGGCATGGGCACAGAAGAAACATCTTCACTAATAATCATAATTTTATACTATGGTAGCACTATATCATGTCTAAAAATTACAACAATAACAGATCATTTACTTTTCTTGAACCAGAGGCTTTATTCCACAATATGCTAATGAATAATAAAATATTTAATGATTACACACATCTCAAATGATAAAATTCATTACTTTATATAAAACAGCTAATTTCAGCTGGGCTCAGTGGTGCACGCCTGTAATCCCAGCACTTTGGGAGGCCAAGGCAGGCAGATCATGAGATCAAGAGATCGAGACCATCCTGCCATCCTAGCCAACATAGTGAAACCTTGTCTCTACTAAAAATACAAAAATTAGCTGGGTTTGGTGGCATGGACCTGTAGTTCCAGCTACTCGGGTGGTGAGGCAGGAGAATCACTTGAACCCAGGAGCAGGAGGTTGCAGCGAGCAGAGATCATGGCACTGCACTGTAGCCTTGAGACAGAGTGAGACTCTGCCTAAAAAAAAAAGTCCCAGCTCATTTCACAACTATGCAAGTCATCGTAGGTAATGTTGTACAAATATGAGTACTACAGATACTCTCAATTTGAGTGGAATATCCTGGTGACAAAGATGGGCTTTGGAAATGTACAATGTGAACAAATTACATACCTTAAACTTCAGTTATATTATCTGCAAACTGATTATAATAGCACACTCTGATTAAGCATGGGCAAAGACTAGGTATCAGGAAAGCGTAGGGAATATTTGGAGGAGGGTGATGTCTGTTTTGTGGTATTCTTACAGGACGATACTGTGGAGGGTCCTGACTGTCACTCTAAAGAGTTTAGACTTTATTTGGTGTATGGAAATCCACTGAAGAGTTTTTTAAAGGTTGCTCACAGAAAGTGGCCTATTCAGAGTTTTACTTTAAGATTATTTGAGAATAGAGTTAAAAATTTTGAAAGCACCAATAAACCTTGACAATTCTTCAGAGCTGCACCATTGCCATTCTGTTACTCTTTTCTGTGAATTAGAAATAGGGCTTCTTTCCTCAAGGTCTTGCCACGATTTTCTGGGTAGTTTTCTGGTCTATCCAAGGTCTTACCGTCATATTGTTTCTATGGTAACTGTGCTGTGAGGGACACTCCACAGTGTTGTGCAGTGCACAACAGTGCAGTTGTATGCAGAAGCCTTCTTTAAATCCAGTTATTCCCTCCGCAGTTCAATCAAACAGGACTAGCAAGGTCCTTTTTTAAGTTTCTTTTTTGAGCTATTTCTTACTCCTTTTGCTTAAATATACCTAATACAGCCATACCCAAAATCTTCTAATATTTCCCCTTTTTGGAGATTAATTCAGCATACTTGACTCACCTGTCTTGGTATTCTTATGCTTTGCGAACTTAGCCAGCATTGAATTCATTATCTTCCAACCTCCAAGCAGCTCTTGCTGATTACTCTCTCTGTTAACAGCAACATCGTCGTTTTATTCACTCAGGCTGCAGACCAAAGAGTTATCTTTGATTCATCTTCTTTCTTTCTGTTCCCGGCATCACTGTTTATGCAGGTGGTGCACTGCCCAGATCTAAGGAGCACCATTCCATCATAAGCAATGTGGACTTACGTCACCATTTGGACAGTTTTCCAGCACATGTGTTTGTGCAGAGCACTGTTTGTCCCTGGCATAAAGGCCTTGCATGGGTTAGTGATAGCGTTGTAAAGAGGTAGTGAGCTAATTCTTAAAAAGTGGAGGCAGCAAGTGTGAAGTCATACCTGAAATGTTTGGTGGTTTAGCAGTCACAGCAATAGAGAAGATTGTGAGATCTAAGAGTGGTAAGACTCTTCTGTGATTGGAGCTTCTATTCAGGCAGAGACAGGAAGGTAATTAAACATGAAGGGATCTGAGATGGAGACAAAAGAGGAAAAGTGCAATTTTATTGTATAGGCATTGAGCATGTTTTATATTAGAGCAGAAAACACTGAGGTATACTGAATGTAGTCCTGACTTCCTGTTTGCTATTTCTTCTAAAATATTCGGACAAACCTTCTCAATAACAAAAGTATACTTAGAGTCCGGGGACTACGGGTCATTGAGATAGTCCTAACCCCTCCTCCCAGTTTTGCTCCACTATGAATTTTGTAGAAAGTTTGCCAGAGGACAAATGTGGGTGATGTTATCTTTCCTCCTACAGTGCTTCGAATCAAAATTGTAAATGATGGGAGTTGAATGACAGCTATCATCATATCAGCACACTGGGTGGATGGCACTGAAAATAACATCAGCAGTGCTCCAGAGATGCAAAATGTTTCCCGCCATACATCATTACTTTCCATCCATGCTGTTAGGAGGACTTTTTATGCTGATTTAGTTCTTTGAGTGGTGGATAGTGGCACTTGCTGCAGCCTGGCATGAAGTGCAGATTGTTCCACATTGCAGAAACAGATAGCATTATAGTAGGTCTGAGAAGACCTGTTCATCACTATGTCAGCAAGTAGGATTATGTGACAAAGGGATGAGAATATCACCTGAAGGTGACTAGGTCCTCAAAGTCTCAAACATGTTAAAAGAAAGTAGTTACGACTTGCATAAACCAACAGTCTTTGCTATTCCTCTGTGTTCAGGCCTCTTCCAAGATAATTCTTATCTGTTTGCTTATTACTTTGTACTTGGTAAAGCAGTCAAAAGTAGCTTCATCTTTGGTTTTAGCAAAGTACCATGTGGACAGGGCAAGTTGCATTATCCTCATTTTATGGAAAAAGGAACTGACATCCAGTGAGATACAATTGTGAAAACCTCATTATTAACTGAGAACTGCACAGATTTTCTGCCCTCATCCCTAGACTCCTTTATCTATGAGACGATGCCTCTTTAAAGGTAACTGTTTACATTATCTTTGAGATAAATGGAGAGCATCTTCCACCACTTGAGTCTGCATATCACAGTGTCATGGCCACATGAATTTACTCTGCTAACCATCAAGCTGCTGGCGTAGTAGATTCTGATGTGATGAACCAACTTCCACATCTCTTTCCTACTTTGCTTTCACTGCACTCAGCTCTTGGATTTCAGCACAAAAAATTCTTAGACCAAGAACTGTAGATTCAGAGATTTTACATTATTAAACCCAAACCTTTGCAATATATGAAGAAAAGCCTTCTTTAACCAAATCTATATGAGCAACATTAGTTCATATCAGTCTTTCGGGTTTCCATCTTCCTCTGGGAATGTGAGAGCTAGTATGAGAAGTTTACTGTTCTTAGAGAGGAGTGCACTGGAATCCCACTTTAAAGCCGCCTTATAGATACAACCATAGAAGTAATTGCCTACAACAGAAGTCCTTTCATTCTTCTGTAATTGAATTTCTTTGAATGGAGTCCAAAGTGCACTCTCCCCTTCCCACATTTTCTTCAGGACTTCTCTTCTTACTGTGAGCTGTTCTCCCGTGAGTTTTTGTATCTATCTCATCTGACATAAAATATGCATACTATAAAAGATTTTCAATTAAGTTCTAATCTGAATTAACCAGACTCTGGTAGACATTTAATAAAAGGCAATTGCATAAAAGTTTAATGTATTCATGATGTTATTTGCATTTAGGTTAGATCTATATTTGCAAATGGGATTAGAAATGACCAATCTATTTTGTGATTTCACAAAATAGTTTATTATGAAGTTCTCAAAATACACTCCAGTTCTGTTTATTTATATGTATATATGGCTAATCTACAGTGCATCATAATGATAAATCTTGTACTTTTAGCTAATATTGCTGCACCCACATCCTGGGTATTTTAAAAAGGAAAACAAAAGTGTTCTTTTGCCAATCACCTTATTCAATATAAATTAGCAATAATTCCTTTGTTGCTGATTTGTTTTATAGTCCCAAAGGAAACTAAACAGAGATTTACTTTCCCATCTCCTTTATGTAGTGTCTAAATAACTATAATTTTTGAAAATAAAGAGATCGTTAGGTATGATATAGTATTGGTATAAACCAGATTGAGATAGAGAGACATACAATTGATAAGTATGGGCAGAATATATACTAAGGCATCCTTAATCTTCAGCTCACAAATCTGTAATTCATTATCTCATGGAAATATGTCTACGCTATTGATTTCCATAAGATGAAGACTTTTGGTTTCTCTAATCACGTCCATTAGTTTCCTCTGGACAGATTAATAATTGTTCACAATTGCTAATGGCAGTCGTAGGCATTTAATTTTGCTTCTACCATCGTGAAGTTGCTTCTTGGCAGCATATTTGTGCAGTAGTAAAGAATAATCCTAAGGCAATAAAGCAGTCTCCATTTGTTACAGTAAGTATTTTGTTTATAAAAGCATCATGAAGCACTTCAGAGTACAAAACTGTCCACCTACTTTTTTTAATTAGAAATTTATTTTAGACTTTAAGACAATTTCATTACCTAAGGGACCAAAAGCTGATTTTTTAAAACTGTTTTTTATTGTGGCACAGACCTCAGATAGATTCCTATGGAAGATGTAAAAGTCCTCAAAATTCAGAGTAAAATTACTGATTGCAAAATGACTTTCAACTCCAAATAAGCTTTGATTTAAATGATATCTTCCAGTTGCTAAAACTAGATTCAACATTTGATGTACCTAAGCATAAATCATTCTTTACCCTATAAATATTGCCTAAAATTAAGGAACTTGCTAGGTAATATAATTGTAATAATAACTAACATATATTAACTTACTCATTGCTATAGTTTCTAAACAAGTCTATCCTTAACTGATACAGTCAATGTGGTATTAAAGAAGTCTCTTGTTTAGTTCTATATGAATTTTAAAATAGTTTTTTAAATAGAATTATATCCCCTTGATGGCTTATTCAAGTGTTGCCATTTCTCTATTTCCCTTCTTCCAACAGGGGTTTGATTTGAATTTTTGTAAGAATAAAAGGTTAAATTAAGGATGTGTGGTTAAATTTTCCAGTTTTTCTCATCATGTGGTGGTAGATGCATTAGAGTATCTAAGAATGAATTTGGAAGCACTTAATTGGAATAGTTATTTTGCTTTACAGTATTTATTTCTGTCTTTAATATAAAAATAAGTAGCAAATTTATGTAAATATTCAAATAGAAAAGAGCAGGGAAATCCATTTTGTGCAATACTGTATTTGGTATGATTTATTTTTATTAAAAATAGGTCTTTGTGTGAACAACACAAAATGGAAGATTGACTCTCACATTTGCCTTATATTTATTTCCATTGTTTAATGCTAATAGCTATGTATTATGTGCTTTTCACATTCTTTAGCAGGGACAAATTAGATTTATTTCTCTATTGAGAAATTTAAGCCACAATATTCATATTAAAAAAAAGTTTGTTTTTTTCCATCCTACAGCATAGATGTCTAACAGTAAATTCCTCTTTCTCTTTTTCTTGTTAGTGGTTTCAGTAATGACATTTTTTTACCTAACTTTGAAGAACAAATGACACAACGGATCTTAAAACTTACGTATCAGATAACATGTATTGTCATGTTTACAGCAAGTTTCGTGGGTTTTAACACTGGAGATCCTGATTATTTCTCTTCTTGTTTAAAGTTTGTTGCTTGGCCTTAGTGATGGTACTAGTCAAGGTTTCTAGAGAAATAATCAACAAGATATTAGAATATGTATGTGTGTGTGTAGACACATACAGAGAGTGAGGGAGAGAAAAGAGAGTGCGAGAGATTTAAGTTATTGGCTCACTGTATTGCCGAGGTTTGGCAAGTTCAAAATCTGATATGGTTAGCTGTCAGGCTAGAGACCCAGGGAAGAGTTGCAGTTTGAATCCAAAGACAGTGTGCTGGCCACTTTTCTTCTTGCTTAGGGAATGTCAGTCCTGATTTTATAAATGCCTGCAAGTGATTGAGTGAGGGTCACCCACATAATGGAGAGCAAACTTCTTTACTCAAAATTCACCAATGTAAAGGTTAATCAAGAAACACGTTAACAGAAACACCCAAAATAGTGTTTGACCAAATATCTGGGCACCGTGGCCCAGCTACATCGACACATAAAATTGTGTTGCTGACATCATGGTGCCCCCTGCCATGCCTGCATCTCTTCAGCAGTACTCTTAGTCTACTTCTAGGACTGCTGCCCTCTTCTGTTTTCCCAGAGGTCTACAGGCTTTCCTTTCCCCCTAGAAGTACTAAAGTTCTTACTACTACTAAGCACTACCATTATGGATAACGAATATCGTAGTTCCCCCTTATCCACTGAAACCTCAGTTTCAGTTAGCCATGGTATAGTACAGAAAGATAGTTTGAGAGTATGAGAGAGAGGAGAAATGAGACACCACGTTCACGTAAATTTTGTTGATGTGTGTGTTAATTGTTCCATTTTACTGTTGTTAATCTATTACTGGGATTAATTTCCATATTAAACTTTCTCATAGTGTGTAGGTATAAGAAAAGGCATACTGTATATAGGAGTGGGTACTACCCATGGTTTCAAGCATTCGCTGGGGGTCCTGGAAAGTATCCTACCAAGAAAAATACTGTACTTACTAGTACTACTCATACTAGTACTCTTACTAGTACTACTCATAGGAATAAATTCCTAAACACCTTCTATATGGTTGGTGATGAAACATGAGTTACAATCAAATTTTTATCTCTAAAACTCAAAAGAGAAAGCTAGTTATAAATACTGATTTTGTAGAAGAGGGACATGAGAGTCATTTGGATTAAGGGACTTGTCCAAGGCCCAACATTTATGGAGTGGCCAAACCAGATCAGGTCTCATGAATCATGTCTTTTTTATGGCACACCTTTAATTAAAGACATCATTAGGGTGTACACTGTAGAACAGCCAGCTACAGTCAGCTGTTAGGATTTCACAGTGACAAGAGGGGCTTTAAATCAAAGCAAAACCCATTAAGTAAGATACATGAACAAGTTTTGCGACAGAAAGCCCCTTTATCAAAGATTATTGTGATAGTTAATGCAGTATTTCTTTGAGATTTTTAAAACAGAGAGCCCTTTAGGTTGGATAATTCTTAGAGTGAGCCTGGCTAGAGAGAGGGAAATTGAGCACATAATAATGTTCTTTCCCTTCTCTGTCATTTCCATCTTGCTTTTCATGAACTGAATAGGGATGATGTGGGAGAGACTCAGCTTTGAATTGCTTGGTAAAGAAGATCAAGAGCCTCACTGAGGAATTTGGTTTCATTAGGAATAAATAATGCTGTAGATACAAGGGAATGATCATTTTAGAGCAAAGTAGACCCAGCATCCTCTATTATACTAGGTCTACTTGGTATATTGTTGTTACATACCCTACATATTATATATTACATATGTATTATATATACCCTTATAGTATATGCACATAACATATATACTATATATATTATATGCCCTATTTATATTACATATGTTATTGCACCCTAACGACACTACCTCCTATTTCTGAGACAATCTTTTAGTACTTCCTATGTGATGATCCACACAAATGTCCCAATGATGTTTAACATCACCATATTTGTATCCAAGTAGTGTTTCTTTATCATAGTAAATATTCCATATTCCAACTAAAAATATTATCCTTCTCTAATAGTTCTACTAATTTTGCGTAGTTAATAGTTGTATTAAATAGTTATATTGAGTAGATAATAGTTCAAGTAATTATCTTTTTGAGATCACAATTTAGAGCATCCTTAACAACATGGCAGTCTCTGCTGACAGTGATATGCAGGGAACAGAATTCACAGAACTCCTTCCCTGCAATCAGAACAAGCCCACTGGAGGCTTAAGTGTCTCCATCCTTGAATTTTGGAGCCCTGTAGGCTGAGCTACTTGAAGTATAGGATACAGAGGCATTAGATGTTGACACAACTAGAGTTTTCCATTTTGATACAACCTTGTCTTTTTAAAATTGGCTATCTTCCAACATCACAGGATTTTTAATTTTGTAATTTTTATGTTTTGTGGGTATGTAGTTGGTGTATATGTTCATGGGTTACATCAGATATTTGACACAGGCATACAATGTGTAATAATCACATCATGGTAAATGGGGTAACCATCACCTAAACATGTATCATTTCTTTGTGTTACAAGCATTCCAATTATAAACTTTTAGCTATTTTTAAATGAAAAATTATTTTTTACTATAGTCACCCTGCTATGCTAGCAAATACTAGGTCTTATTCTATTTTTTTTCCACACAAGATTTTTGAGAGGTTACAAATACTTCTATGTCTTCAATAGGGAAATTCACATTTTCCTGAATTTTATACAGCATTGAGTTTTTAATTTTAAATCAAACTTCTTAGATTTGGGAGAATTATTCACTTCATTTTGGTATAATCATCATAACTCATTCTGTTACATCACAATCAGTGTGAGTGTAACTCTTGAAAAGTGTTCTTGTAAATGTTGTTTGGCTATCACTTTTGTTACTGTCTTTCTCTTCAATAGGACTAAATGTCACAAAATTACAAAATTAACCTACATTAATTTTTTGTCTTAAATTCATAAAAATTATACAATCTAGGGATTTCTTTAGAATGTACTTTTCACATCATTGATGAAATTTGATAAAAACAACACAATTTCAGGCCTGGAAAATATTTTGGAGGACCTGATTCTAGTTCCTAGTAGTTTCTGGTGGCTTCACTACAATTTTAAGTTGGTAAACTATTTAAAATGTTAAGGCTCACTTTTGTACCCAGCACTCTGTCTAGCACATATTTGACACCCAATGCCTAGCATATAGTGAATGTTGAATAGTTATTTCTGTTTCTAGAATTATTTTATTTTCAGTAGGCAATTGTCTCTCAGAGTTATTATAAAGTCAGGTGTACAGACCAAGTACGGTGGCTCATGTCTATAATCCCAGCACTTTTCCAGGCCAAGGCAGCCAGATCACTTGAGGCCAGGAGTTCAAGACTAGCCCAGCCAATGTCATGAAACCCTATCTCTACTAAAAATAGAAAAATTAGCGGGACATGGTGGTGCACACCTGTAATTCCAGGTACTCGAGAGGCTGAGGCAGAATTGCTTCAATCGAGGAGGCCGAGTTTGCAGTGAGCTGAGATTGTGCAATTGCACTCCAGCCTGAACAACAAAGTGAAACTGTCTTAAAAAAAAAAAAAAAAAAGATACAAAACTGTCTGACACTGCAGGAGCTTGCAGTCCTCTAAAGGAGATAAACCTCAATAGCCAAATTATAATTTGACTCTCACTAATATTTTCAAAGTACAAAATCATTTAGTCTAACCTCCGCAATTTAGGAGTGATGTGTTTGAGTTCCAGGAAGTGTGATTAGCTGTGATTATGGTTTGAGAAAGGACTCTCATTCTTGTTCAGTGCCATTCAGCTAAAGAACAGTGCATGTAATCTAGGCTGTAACTACTTTAGGCATTGATGCTGACTCTTAGGTTAAGTTTTTAATGGAGCATTTTTATGATTTTAAAAATGTATTAGTAAAAGTACTAATAGTATTTATCAAAATGCAGACTCTGTGACAGAATCTGTTCTGAGTGATTTAATTCTATTTTCTCATATAATCCCCAGAGCAACCATATGAGTAGGAAACGTTTGATTCCTGTTTCTAACGATGAGGACACTGAAGGTTATAGAGAGTGTCTTTGCTAACTTTGTAAAGCCAAACCTGAATTTTATACTAGAATCCATTTGATTAGTGTCTGACCATTCTACCTCCCTTGTTAATAATGATAGTTGTCATCAAATAGCATCTGTCATTGATATTTATTTTAGTTCTAGATGTTTTAAAATTACCTCATTAATATAGTATCCTTAACAAGTATAGAATATTTTGGATGTTTTTGATTAAAAGGTCACTTTTCCTTTTTCTCATAACTTTTAAGAAAATTGTTCTATTTCTTGATATTTACATTTGTGTATTTTACTTAAATGTGCTACTTATTATATCAAGTTATATACCCTTATACAGACATCACTGTGACTATTTTGATATCACGATAGAAATCACTATTTAAATCTTCAATGCTTTAAAAATTGTAATTCTTTTTCAAAATGGAAAATAATCTCATTATTTGAAAATGTACAACTAATTAATATAAATTAGCCCATTTCTTCAAGTTTCTTTTTTCAATAGACTGTATAGTGTGTCCATATTTAGAGGCAGGGTCTTGCTGTGCCACCCAAGCTGGAGTGCAGTGGTGCAATCACAGCTTGCTGTAATTTTGTAGCCCTGGGCTCAAGAGATCCTCCTGCCTCCACCTCTAAGTAGCTAGGTCTGCAGGCATGTGCCACCATGACTGTAGAGATGGGGTCTCTCTATGCTGCCCCGGCTGGTCTCAAATTCCCACTTCAAGTGATTCTCCTGCCTCAGCCTCCCAAAGTGCTCAGATTTTAGGCATGAGCTACTGTGCCGAGCCTATATTTTTAATAGTTTCAAGTTCACAGAAAAATGGAATGGAAGATATGGAGATTTCCCATATACCCCTGGCTTCACACATGCAGAGCCTCCCCCATTATCAACGTTGTCCACCAGGGAAATAGATTTGTTACAGTGCACCTGCAATAGTACATCAGTGTCACCCATAGCCTTTATATTAGACTTCAGTCTTGGTGTTATATATTTTATGGGTTTGATCAAAGATATAATTTCATGTGTCCACCATTACAGCATCATACTGAGTAGATTCACTGTCCCCCAAATCCCCTGTCCTCCACCTATTAATCCCTCTCTCTCTCCAACTTCTGGCAACCACTGATTATTTCACTTTCTTTTCAGAATGTCATATGGTTGGAATCACACACTGTGTAGACTTTTCAGATGAGTTTCTTTAACTTAGTAATAAATACCTTAGGTTCCTCCATGTCTTTTCATGGCTTCATGGAGCATTTTTTAAAAAGTTCTTAACAGTATTCTAGTGGCTGAATGTACTATATCCATTTATGCATTTACCTACAGAAGGGCATCTTAATTGCCTCCAAGTTTTGGCAATTATGAATAAAGCTGCTATAAACATGAGTGTACAGGTATGAACATAAGTTTTCAGCTCCTTTGGGAAATACCAAGGAATATCACTGCTGGATTGTATGGTAGAAGTATATTTGGTTTTGTGACAAACTAGTAACCTGTCTTTAAAGTGGCTGTTCCATTTTGCATTCCACCAGCACCGAGAGTTCCTTTGCTGCACAATCTCCCCAGCATTTGGTGTTGCCAGTGTTCCAGATTTTGGCCATTCCAGTCGGTGTGGTATGGTATATCATTGTGGTGATGATGATGTTGTTTTAATTTGCATTTCCTTGATAACATATGGTGTGGTGCTTCTTTTCACATGGCTTATTTGTCATCTCTATATCTTCTTTGGTGAGATGTCTGTTAAGATCTTTGGCCCATTTTTTTTAATCAAGTTGCTTTTGTCTTACTGCTGAGTATTAAGAATTCTTTGCATATTTTGGTTAGCTCCTGTATTAGATAAATCTTTTGAAAATATCATCTCTCAATCTGTGGCTTGTCTTTTTATTCGCTTGACAGCATCTTATGGTGAGCATACATTTTCACCTCTAGTGAAATACAGTTTACCAATTATTTCCCTCCTAGATTTTGCCTTTGTGTTTTATCTAAAAAATCATCGCCAAACTTAAGGTCATCTAGATTTTCTCCTATGTTATTTTCTAGGAGCTTTGTAGTTTTTCACTTTACACTGAGGTCTGAGTTCCATTTTTAGTTAGTTTTTGTGAAGAATATGAGGTCTATTTCTAGATACTTTTTTTTGGCATGTGGATGTCCAATTTTTACAGCACCATTTGTTTAAAAGACTATTTTTGCTCCATTGTATTGCCTTTGCTTCTTTGTCAAAGATCAGTTGAATATATTTCTGTGGGTCTATTTCTGGGATCTGTGTTCTGTTGCATTTATCTATTTCTCTGTTACTTCACCAATACCACACTGTCTTGATTACTGTAGCTTTATAGTAAGTCTTAAAGGAAGGTAGTGTTAGTCCTCCAACTTTGTTTCTCTAATATTATATTAAACTTTTATTTTTTAATCTCTACATTTATTTCATTAGAGAAAAGTGGCTTTTATAGTACTATGAAACATATATTCCACAGTTTGTATTGCTTTCCACTGAAGTATAATTTTCTTGGATTTGAACAGTCAACATATTAGATACACATTCTCATTTTTTCATATTGTAAAATCCATATAATTTCCTACTTTGACATCTATTAAGATAAAAGAAACATTGAAAAGCAAACATCTACCTAAAAAAAACTGAACTACCCCATGATCTAGAGATCTCACTACTGAGTATATATCCAAAAGAAATGAAATCAGCACATAAAAGAGAGATCTACACTCATGTCTATTGCAACATTCACATTAGCCAAGGTATGGAATCAACTTGTGTCTACCAATGGATGAATGGATAAAGAAAATGTGGCATATATACACAGTGGAATACTATTCAGCCATAAAAAACATGGCATCCTGTCATTTTCAAGATGGATGAACCTGGAAGACATTATGTTAATTGAAATACACCAGAAGCACAAAGTAAATATCATATGATCTCATACATGAAATCTATAAAGTTAATTCCTTGAAGTAGAGAATAGAAGAGTGGTTACTAGAGCCTGGTCAACAGGTACAAAGTTACAATTAAATGAGAGGAACAAATTCTGGTGTACTATTAAATGCTAGGGTGATGAGTTAACAATCCACTGAACATTTAAAAATACCTAGGGGAGAGGATTTTCAGTGTTCTTACTACAAAGAAATGATACATGTTTTAGATGACATTTATCCTGATTTGATCATTACACAATGTATACATGTATTCAAGTGTTGACCCTAATTTAGTCACTGTACAGTGTCTACATGTATGAAAACATCACATTGTACCCATAAGTTTGTGCAATTAGTGTGTCAACTAAAAAATATACTTCTAAAATTACATTAATGTAAAAGTGACCCTTTTATAGAGGTTAAAAATTTATAGACATATATATATATTTGAGACAAAGTTTTGCTCTTGTTGCCCAGGCTGGAGTACAATAGCATGATGCTGGCGTACTATAACCTCCACCTCCCAAGTTCAAGTGATTCTCCTGCCTCAGCCTCCTGAGTAGCTGGGATCACAGGTGCCCACCACCATGCCTGGCTAATTTTTTTTTATTTTTAGTAGAGACAGGGTTTCACAATGTTGGCCCGGCTGGTCTCAAACTCCTGATTTTCAGGTGATCCACCTACCTTGGCCTCCCAAGTGCTGGGGTTACAGGTGTGAGCCACTGTGCCTGTTAAAAAATAACATCCTTAAAGAAAAGAACTTTCAACCTAGAATTTCATATCCAGCCAAACTAAGCTTCCTAAGTGAAGGAAAAATAAATTTTTTTGCAAACAAGCAAGTACTCAGAGATTACATCACCACCAGGCCTGCTTTATAAGAGCTTCTGAAAGAAGCACTATACATAGACGGAAACAACCAGTATCAGCCATTCCAAAAACATACCAAAAGGTAAAGAGCAGCACCATAATGAAGAATCTACGTCAACTAATGGGCAAAACAGCCAGCTAGCATTACCAGAAGCTGTGATTTTCGTCTCTGATAAAACAGACTGAAACAAAGAACACAAGAAACAACGAGGGACATTACATGGTGGTGAAAGGATCAATGCAACAAGAAGAGCTAAGGATCCTAAATATATACACACCCATTACAGGAGCACCCAGATACATAGGGCAAGTTCTTAATGACTTACAAAGAGACTTAGACTCCCACACAATAATAGTGGGAGACTTTAACACCACACTGTCAATATTACATAGATCAACGAGATAGAAAATCAACAAGGACATCCAGGACTTGAACTCAGACCTGGAACAACTAGACTTAACAAATATTTACAGAACTCTCCTCCCACAAATCCACAAGACATACATTTTTCTCAGTATCACATTATACCTATTTTAAAAGTGACCACATAATTGGAAGTAAATCACGCCTCAGCAATTGCATGGCATTTCAGAGGTTTAAATAAAATATTGGTTGGCTGCTTATTTGTTATTTTCATCCCCTATTCCTTCCTGTCTCCATTGTTAAGCACAATTATTGGCATAAAAGAAGTTTTTAATACCCATTTTTAGACTGTATTCTAGCCTGGGCAATAAAACAAGAATCCCATTCTCTCTCCCTCTTTCTCTTCCTCTTTCTTTCTCTCTTTCATT